>DWGR01003982.1:0-11595 GCA_018247715.1 Heliconius burneyi | reverse complement strand
CACTTGTTGTTGCAGATGGAGTCGAACAGCTTCAAACTCTCCTGCATACGGTTCTGGAAGTGTACGGGGAATAGATTGAATTTCATGTGGAATTAAATTATTTGAGAGTACTTATGTACCCCTTATGAGCAACATCTCAGTGTAATTTCGGTTCGATTGCCATTAAGGAGAAACGTAGAATTTCATTACCTCGTTCTGGTAAAAAGACTAAGCCCGGCATTGAGTTCCGCTACTTAACACGTATTATCTTGGAGAGTATGACACTAAGAGTCTTCTAAATTTATCATAATAATAAGACATTGGAAGAAAAACATCAACAGTTTGTGCTAACTCAGAATATTCTAACCTACATACGAGTATATAGGTTAGCTACTTTACAATATTGACTATACTTAATGTACACGAAAAATAATATTCAAAATTGTATTATTTTATATTTATTATATTATTGTATTAACATTAAAAAATTGTAAAAATTGCGAAATCTATTAAATTTTATCTTATAAAAAAAACATCTTAAATTATCTTATAAAAAAAAAACATTGTATCTATGTTTTAAATATTACTTGTCAATTATGGTTATCGATTATATGATAGATAAATTTAAATTGGATTATTTAGAAATAAGATAATTATCAAACACATTTGTAAATAAATAAACCCAATGTAAATCACTAAAACGAAACTGGCCTAGAAACTAACAAAAATATATTTCTCAAGCATTATCATAAAAAAAAACCTACAAATACATTTAATAACGTTTAGCAAAATTAAAAAACCAAATCGTTTAAGATAAGAGAAATAAAATTATGTAATAATAAATAAAACCAATATGTATATATATATATATATTGTAAAGGAGAAAAAGTTATCTAACAAAAATAAAACATTGATAACGAATACTATGGCGTGATGCGATTATGTCAGTATATAAATTCAAATAATATATATAATTTACATAATAATTTGTATAAGTTTTAGACGGATTTGTGGGCACTCACTAAGGCTGCCTAAGTACCCTTAAGAAAATTTTGGTTGTTTTTTTTTAGATTCACGCTGTATTCCACATTATAAGCCATTGCGTGTTGAGTGATAGAACTCAACACCACACTTTGCCTCGTTATCATTGTGATGAAATAAAATTATTAAATTTTCCTCAAACGGGAATCGAACCCACCAACCTGTCATGGAAACGAAATTAGTTAATTCAGAAAACGTATAAAATTTGAACGTAGCGAGATCCTATGCCGCGCCTACTGCAAACCAACCAGGCGCTCTGACCACTGAGCAATACGTTCCTTTTTAAAAATTATGTTTGTTAATTACATTAATACTTTTTTATATTAAGACTTTCTTCTTCTTTTAAGTGTAAAAGTTGAAGAAAATATTAAGAAATGAGAATGAAAATGTAACCTTTTAGTGTGTTATTCGTAAACACGTTATCTTGTTTATCTTAGAAGTATGCAGCTATCTCAGTGAGATACGAATTACAGACGAAATGTATGTATAAAAATACATATATATATATATATATATATATATATTACATCATACACTTGTCCCTATACAAAATAACTATCATAGGTTCAAATAAAGAGAAAATACAGTATAAGGATTTGAGACACTTCTCACTTTCCGCCCAATTTTTAAAATAATTCATGATGAGGAGGCGGAACTCAACTTGGTAAACGGAGAAATTAAAATAATTGACATACAATAATTCCCCCGAACGGGAATCAAATCCAAAATATAATTTTAATAGATACTTTTTTTTGCATGTGCGGGATACAGCGTGAAGATAGAAAAGTGTTTAAATCAAATGTTTATTCTTAAAATGGTGTCACAGAAAAACCATTTATTATTATTCTTATCAGAGTGTAGTTTACATTTATAAAATACTTTTCAGCATTTTTACATTTAATTGTACTAAATTTATGTTTGTTTTACTGGAAACGATCTCATTTATGAATTCGTAATATAATTGAAAGGTTATTAAAAGTATATATGATAAATGAAACGTTGGATATACCAGTGGTTGTGGATTTGCACTCCATTGTACGAGGTAATTAATTATTTTGATTTTTCCCGCTTTGGTAACACCAAAACACGTCACGAGCTCTACCACTCAACACAATATCATTAAATTAGAGCTTGAAGCGAACTCATTCAAAGAGACCCCACAAACATACCGTGGTCTCGTCCTCGTGCAGCACCTGGTCGTACTCGGACATGGCGACGCAGAATATGATCGCGGTGACGTCCTCGAAGCAGTGGATCCATTTCTTCCGCTCCGACCGCTGCCCGCCCACGTCGAACAATCTGTGTATATGCGCCCACACAGATTAATTAACTTAACCAGTACTAAATATATATTATTATATAGATTATACACACATAAACTAATAAACATACTAATAATAAAGCTGAAGTTTGTTTGTTTGAAGGCTCTAATCTCAGTAACTAAAAGTTGAACATCGAGCTGTAAGGTAATAAGGAATACAATACCAAGTACCGGTCAAAGTTACCTCTGACATTTAGAATGTGTTCATATGTAATACAGAAGTTTCTTTTTAGTTTGTCATGCGGGCGAAGCCGCAGACAAAAGTTAGTATGCTGTGACTGTTAAATTTTCTCCGTAATTATGCAATGTTTCGTTAATGACTAGATATTTTATCAATCTTACAATAATAATAAATTGCAATAATTAAATTAAAATTAATACGTAAAAACATGTGGAAATAATTCTTAAATACGATGCCTATATTATGCTTAATTTCTTAAGAGATATCACAGGGAAAAAACTAAGGAAATTCTGAGAACACTTATCACATATAATGTATGACTAATAAAAGAACGTAGCTTACTTTATTTTGAAAAAAAAAGCAATATTACTTACATACATAGGATTTTATTTTGATTCAATCCTAAAATAAATACTTCCTTGATAAGTTATACCAACTTTACCTTTATACTTTACCTTTAAAATGTTACTAACAAATGTATATGGATGCAAATCCGAAATAAAATTATTTATTATTATTATTATAGTAGACCAAACCAATGAACTTAGCAGAAAACTATAAATTACAGTGAAATATGTGGTCAGATTGCGACCAAAAACAAATATTAAAAAGATGACTTTTGAAGAATTTTAGACTCACTCTCGTCACACGAAAAGGAAAAGATATTCATGTTTCTAACAATGATAAAAACGGTTTCTTTTGTGTAAATTTCATATTAAAATACTTAAATAGTTAATTAGCTGATTTGCATTGTTTGTTAAGCGCACAACATTTCAAAATTATCTTATTATTAAAAGGTTTAAATTATTTTTTTATTATCTGTTGGATAGTTTTTTTATCTATTTCCTATTATGATTTATTTTCTTTTGCCAGGTACGAATATATGTACTATGACTCACTTGAAATTAAGGTTTTTGAAGGAGAAGTGCACTTCGACGATACCGGTAGTTTTGACTCTGGTTCTTAAAATATCTTGCTCGGTGGGTTGGTAGTCTCTCGCACCTAACCGATCGAGATCATCCAGGAAACTGTAAAAAAGCAAAATAATGTTATTATTTAAAACAAAACACGAACAGTACATTAGAATATTTAATAAAAATATTTAAAGTCACATATTGAAGGCAAAAAAAAAAACTTATATCTAAGGCCCGGACTCTAGCAAAACGGAGAGGACCGGAGAGGATTCAATAACCAATAGTCTCGTCTCCAGTGGAGTTCGCTAAGCTTGTCTTGTAAGTCTCCACTTAACTCCGCACATTTCCACTTTGGTTGGAGTCCGGGCTATACAAACGTTGTATAGCCGGATTTGAATTCAAAACTACATATAGCCCACATATATTTATTACACATATAATTATTCATTCTAGAATACATAACTATAATATATTACAAACATATAATATTATGGATAAGGTGTGATTGTAGGTGTGTAGTGATTGTTGTGCTTGTTAGTGACTCATTTAACGCAAACGAGATCGATCGCCGGTTATGACCTAATGCTTAGTAAATTATAAATATTCCTGCCTCTTAATATGTAAATGAAAACCATTTAACATGTACATAACATAAATTTGTTTGCTTGTTATTTTTTTTAAATGGTTTAACATTAAGGAAAGAATATTTCTGAAAATCGTCCATAAGACTCAAGTTTTCAAATATAATTTTTTTACACAAATAGCAGGGTAGACAGAGGCAACCTAGTGTTAACACACTCCGTTCCCTTCTTTCTGCCGAGTTCTGGAGGTATTACGTGTTGAGTGGCAGAACTCAACGCCGCGTTTCGTCTCGACACCAGAGCGAAGAAATTGGAAATATAAACGTAAAGAAAATATTTCACTTCTTCGAATGGAGATCGATTCCACATCTAGTCGATTTTGCAGCGCACGAAGTCACACCCTTGTGCCGCTGCGCCACGACGGCCTCTAAAGTTTAGTGTAGTTTTTAAATATTATATGCATT
This sequence comes from Heliconius burneyi, assembly GCA_018247715.1. Lineage (NCBI taxonomy): Eukaryota > Metazoa > Arthropoda > Insecta > Lepidoptera > Nymphalidae > Heliconius > Heliconius burneyi. Next base: position 7,114 of record DWGR01003982.1, on the reverse strand, counting down.
CATCAAAATAAAACAAAACTTAATTGCCATTTTGTTTCAATTGCGAAATTGCATAAAACACAGAATTTACTTCAATTTTATCGAACTTTTACGTTACACATGATAAAGAGTTCAAATATAAGGATAAATTAATATAGAAAAGCATACGAGTACTACAAGAAACAGATAATTAATGTCGATTCAGCCCTGCATCAGCTATATTGCACCAAGGTAATAATAATATAATGGAGTCAATTGGGTTACTCATGTTACGGTAGCAGCGCACCGCATTCCGAGACCTATAAGATACCTAAATTGGCTATACGTTTGTTATTCTTCAACGATCCGATTTGAATTAATAAAATATATATCTATGCTAATATCAAAAATGCCGAAGCGTATGTTTGTTTAAATGCACTGATCTCAGGTACTGCTGGATCGGATTATCGAAGAAGGCAATGAAATCACGGAATGGAATGGGATTCCCATCTAACCACGATGACGAAGTCACAGTAAAGCAGTAGTCATATAAAGGACGACCTTTGTAAAGAAATAAGTAGAAATAGTCTTCAATTACATTATGAAAAGAAAACTCCTGCCCACCTGACCCTAACTTTCTGCCATATTTAATTATTACTAGATACCTACTGAAATACATTGCAAAAGGTGAAAACTTATTTGATAAAATCATTAATATTATAAAGTCAGTCCACAAATCGACTCCCCCTAACGTTCACAATGAAGCTGAGTCATGTGGGGTTTTCCTTAACGCTTGTGGACTCAAACATTGTGGCAAACACAAACTATTGAACCAAAGTACTCCGAGGAATAACTGGTAGCTATAGTTTTAATGATAATGTAGGTATCTGTAAAATAATATTTTTTCTTGATTTCAACTATTTAATTCTGTTGTGGTAATTTAAATTATAGTATTCTGTATAACGCAGGGTAGTCACCGAGAATCTAGTGCCTCGAGACCCTTCCCGTTCTCTAAAGCAAACTTTGTCTTACCAGAACCAGAGAATGAAAACGAATCATTAACTAATGGGCATATAGTCTACAAGCATCGTATTTACAGCCTAACACTATTATTTTAAATAATAATATAAACAAAAACCATAAAACCTACAATGCATATAGCATTACAATGAAAAATTACATTGGCGCACCACCAGTTGCAACCGGCGACTCTGCGTCGGTCCGTCGCCGTACATATTAAAGAGCTGGAGTCGACCAGACAACACGCGATCTTTGAATACTATTATACGAGTATACTCGTATATACAGGAAGAAAGCACTGTCGATAGCCTACAAATTAGATATGCGCTTCGTAGCTGATTGTGCTAAAATGGACACACTATTCGTTTAGAAATAGATAACTAGAAATAAAATGTGATAATATTTAGAATGGCTGGGAACATTTTCGGAATAATTAAAACATTCGTGGCGCAGACACAAGCGTGTGACTGTTGATGGGACAGGTCGCAGGTTCAATTGCCGATCGATGAAATAAAATATTAAGCAATTTTCTTTCTTTCGCTCTGGCAACAAGGCAAAACCCCGCGGTGCTGGGTTCTGCTACTCAATATAAAATGCCTCGAAAAATTTTCCGGAAAGCGGGGAACGGAGTGGCTTAACACTGGGTTCCCTCCCTAGTGTGCGGGATACAACGAGAAAGCGATTTTTTCCGTGGTTTCAATTCGATTTCCATAGTTTGAATTAACTTAATAACAAGAGCCGCTTTATAAATCTATCTCAATGACAATGACACGAGACGAACAGGTCACGAGTCGCCATTAACATGACTCAGATATGCCGGAATCTTGGTTCTAAGAAATACAATACTAATGAAGAAAATATACTAGATTAATCATTGTACAAATTTCTAGAATAAGAGTTCCAAAAGTACAGTACAGTAGTAGTAAAAAAAACCGACTTTTTCAATTTCAACCGGATCCCATTATCAGAACCTATCCAAACCTTTACCAAACTATCTTTGAAGTGTATTCTTTCTAAAATATTTCGAATAAAATTAATCACAAAATAATCAAAATTGCACATTGGCACAAGAATGTCACTGTAACACAACGGTTGTGGGTTCGATCCCCACTGGAAGTGGAATATTGATCTACGTTTATATTTCCATTTCTTCGCTCTGGTGTCGAGGCAAAGCGCGGCATTGAGTTCTGCCACTCAACACGCAATGACTCCAGAATTCGGCCGAAAGTGGGGGACGGAGTGTTTTAGCACTAGGTTCCCTCTGCCTACCCTGCTGTGTGTGCTGTGTCTACCCGAGACGCAGCGTGAAGATGAAAAAAAAACTAAATTGGTTCACTTCGGTCGCAAAAAAACAAAACTGATATAAATTATTTTATTACTCAAACGTATCTCACGAGCAAAACGACTCAAAATATATCGAGCTCATATTAAAAGAATAGTGAAAATGGTAGTAAAGCAACGTTCACATGCACCCATTGTCGACCTAGAGACTGGCTATATGAGAGTTTACAGAGTGCCGTGTGAAAGGCCAGCACGAGGCACCCGCAGTCGGTGACCCAGATGAAACTATATCGGAAAAACGCAAAGATTTCGTGCGATACGGACACCAATTAGGTACATGCTTTGTATAGCCTTCGTAGGAATGCTGAGTGGTGCGAATCAAATCACAAATGAAAACCGAAATAATGATAAAATTGTTGGAAAACAGAAGAAACGAGAGAAAAAACATTTTTTAGTTATCCTTTTTAGATTACATCAGGTTGATACTATGAAAATATTGTCTTCTTCTTCTTCTTCAGCTGTATGTGTAACTCGTATGTAACAAAGTAGACAGAACCTAGTGTTAGTCTTAACACCAGGTCTCTTTATTGCCACCAAATTCTGAAGGCATTGCGTGTTGAGTGGTTTGAAAATATGAAATATTTTAAAATATTGTATTATCATCAAAAAAATAATTAATCAAATCAGAAACCAAGAAGTGGATCAAAATTTAGCAACATTTTCTTAGATTGGCTGACGGATAGATAGACAGATATAGGTGAAACTAATAAAAGCGTGTTAATATAATAATAATGTATAAAGTAATTAAGTTTCGTCACAGTTAAATGCCATTACATTGTTCAGGGTTTACGATCAAGGGCGATCAAGTCTAGGTTAGACACCAGCTGGCGACACGCCAAAAGTCTAGACCCTAAACCAAACGCCGATACGTCAGGTTTATAAAACAAGCGCGCAACAGTGTCTGAAACAGCTTGAATATTTAAAGTAAAACTATATTTTACCTATGTTAAATATTAACAACTAATATTTCAAAGAACATTAAAGAAATCGTTGAGTTAAGGCATAGCGCGGCGTTAAGTCACTCAACAGGCAATAATGCCTCCAGAATTCGAATGAACAGTAAGGGACGGAGTGTCTGAACACTAGGCTCCCTGTGCCTACCCTGCTACATCTGAAATACAAGGTTACGGCGAAAAATCCATGTCCAGAAAAAAAAATCCTTTTGGAAATTAATTTTTAAAAAATAAATAGTGAATGTCAAACATTATACAAAAAAAACACTAGACGCCACACACATTTGCTTCTTATAACCACTCCGCAATATGCTGAAAGCGAGAGCTTCAAGTGGCGTCGAGGGTTTCAATGTTAGCAGTCGTTTGGACGCTTGCCAGTATAAAGACCCATTATACTTATTATACTGGAAAATTGGTACACTATTGAAGTTGGTACATCTTTTACTTAATTGCTATAAGTACCGATAAATCACGTGTTACCGATATGATATATCGTGAAAATCTCGAGAAAATTCTTAAAGAACTGGCATAAAACGTATTTTTTTATATGTATTGTTTTATATGTATTGTCCATTATAGTATGTTTTTGTTTGATGTATTTTTTACAACACATAAGGGTAAATAGAGTTAATTCGCAATTTACCACCTGATTTAGAAATATTGTGTGTTAATTTGCGGAACTCAACGCCGAGCTTTATCTTAAGGTAACTACTAAGGCTAATAACAAAGACCTAACAGTAAAAAAATCGTTAAATACATAATTAAAGAAAAAATGCATTAAAAATTCGCATTTATTTCCGTGACGGTTACAGCAGTGAGATTTGTATGTACGAGTACGTTGACGTTGTCGTGGGCGATAAACGTTCCGAGCTGGTGTGTTATGCGGCTTTTTTTCGCTAGCCGTGGTCCATTGACGTCAAGACAGTGTCAATTAAAATGGGTCAGTAGATATGAATAACAATTCATAACAATATCGGAAGATTTGATAGAAAGTATACGAGTATCTTGAGGCGCAGTAGAACAAACGTATGGTTGTGAACTGGTTGTGGGTTTTATCCCCACAGTATTCGGCGGAAAGTTGTTCCCTCTACCTACATGCGGGATAGAGCGTAAAGCTGAGAGAGATATATATCGTATATTTGTAATATCAGGAATTAATACGATCCCAGTAAAATTACTTTTTTTTATTTTTATTGAAAAAATATCATGTTTTTATTAAATTAAATGAAGCAAATGGGCGTCAATCGTGCTGCAGGCGGACATTATAAGCACTATTAACATTATAAAATGTACACAAATTTGTTTTTGTAGTCAACATGTTTTAAATCGAATTTATAAATCAGTAAGAAATTATTTAACGAACAAGACATATTTGTTTATTGAAAGAAGAATAATTTATTACACAATTGTTCTTTATCCAATTTATATTTAGTAGAATTAGGATGAAAATAAATTATTTCAAGTACCTCGTAAGATCATCTAAAATTACTTATAAAAAGTACCACAATTATTATAATTACGTGCGATACCAATCTGTAAATACATTAAATACGTGAGTCGATACGTCCCTCTCAAGTTATGATAAAAAAGGATTTTCAGGCCGAGGTCTGCGCCAGGACGGCCCGGGTGCCCGGCAACAGGTCCAGGGCGCAATGGCCGATCAATACGAGGCAACACCGCGCCGCCGCACGCCGCCGACCCGAGCCCTTTTGATCCCGGCCCTCCCTCCGCGCCTCTCCCTCCGACATTATAATATATATATCGAGATACCCTCTCTGTTCCTCTCGCTGTTACATCGGTGGCAACAGTTCGTGTAATGTATGAACGGAACGAAATACACTGAGCGGAGTTTTGTATGGACGGTCAGCTCGCCGCCGCTACGCCCGCTATCCCATTTTCCCCCACACGCACACCAGAACCAACTGATTATAGTACACTTTGAATATTGATATATCGCAATCGATGTATAACTAGACAAACTGACTTTGTCTATTCAAGTGAGACATCATAAAGGAAATCAATTTTGAATTACAGAATGAAAAATGTTTTTAATTATTTATATGGACCCATATCAGCTTCACAAGAACCTGAAACAACTTTCTGTGTACCATTTTCCGTTGAATTTTCGAGAGATGTCGGATTGAGTGGCGGAACTCAACGCCTTTTTGCCTGCCAAATAAGTAATAATTCATTCCCCCGTGCAGGATCGAACCCACAACCGTCGCTTTGCAGCCACACTCTTTTGCACCTACGCCACGACGATCATAATAAATATGAAATTAAATATATTCTTTTTATAGAGTATGGGTCTTTGAAAATGTGTTTAATAGCAAAGGCACCATACTTTATTGTACTCGGTTTCTTTTGAGAACATCTTTTAATCTGAATAAGAAAAAAGCAAAACATAAAAGTATAGCCTAGTAAGCTTAGTACCTACTGCTAGAGAATATTTCTTTTCAAAATGCGCATGAAACCTTTACCGCAATAGCGCAGGAAATGCGAAACCATGTAAATAAGTTTCAAGTTATATTATGAACATATGGATTTTTCAACCCCAGCAACCCTCTTTATATTCTCTTCATATATATACATTAAATATAACGATAGCAATTGCTGTAGGTCATGTAAAATAATCGTTACACAAAGAAATATATTATTTCTGGAAATATCCGTTTATAAAATAAATTATTTTTTATGTAAGAATAATTAGTTCAATTGTTAGAGGCCAGTCGTGACTCAAGGTCACAGACATATGACTGTAACACGACAGGCTTTGAGGTCGATTCCCATTCGAGGAAATAATATAATATTTTAATTTCTTCGCTCTCGTGCTGAAGCAAAGCGGTTTGAGTGCCGAAACAGAATGTTTTAACACTAGGTTCCCTCTGTCTACCTAACCTAATCCAGTGCAAAGTTAACAAAAACAAACACACACACAATTTCTCGTAATAAATGGCGTTACAAACCACTACTAGAACGATATCAGCCATATTCTACTGATTAAATGTTCATTAATAGTCTCCCAACATGAAACATCAATTATTACTAGTACATACTGATAAAATAAAACGGCATTCGTTCTACAAAATAACTAATATTAAATGTTATTATAAGTACAGGCCGTCGTGGCGCATAGGCACAAGGGTATGACTGTAACGCGACGGTTGTGGATTCGCTCCCACTCGAGAAAGTGAAATATTTATTTACGCTCTGGTGTCGAGGCAAAGTCCGGAGTTGAGTTCTGCCACTCAAAACGCAATGCCTCCAGAATTCAGCAGAAAGTGGGGAACTGAGTGTCTTAACACTAGCCTGTTGTGTGCGGGATACAGCGTAAAGCTGATTAATTTCATATGTTGTAAATATGAAATAATATAACGAGAGCAAGGACACACCAGTACAGAAACCAATATATGTAATTACTTATCGTTTGAAATATATATTAATGAACTATTTTATATTTGCAGCTTCTCATAGCAAGCAGGCTGGCAGAGGGAACCTGGGAACCTAGTATAAAGACACTCTGTTTCCCATTTTCCGCCTAATTCTAGAAGCATTGCGTGTTGAACTCAACGCCTTACTTTGCCTCGACACCAGAACCAAGAAAATGCTAAATATTTAATTTCATTAAATCAGAATCTAACCAACAAGTTTGACATGTTTACACCATCGCGCGTTTATGTTTAATATACATTAAAAAAACCACACAAAACATATTGCATAAGGCAAAATGACACTAACCAGCAATTTTCCGATACTTAAACGTCCAACCCAAAGACAGACATTATACAGGGAAATCGAACCGCAATCACATATTGGCTAACATATTCGTAGAGGAAGTACGT
>DWGR01003981.1:0-11596 GCA_018247715.1 Heliconius burneyi | reverse complement strand
TGGGCGTCCAGAGCGAGGCTCGTCATTGGCATCTTCCCGGCCATCTTGGAAGAGTTTGTACCACTTGTAAACATTTTTTTTACTCAGAACAGTTTCACCGTATGCCACTGTCAACATTTTCAGTGTTTCGGAGCACTTTATTTTATTTTTTACACAAAATTTGATGCAAATCCTTTGATCCATATTTTTCGATAGCAAGAAATCGCCGAACACGCAAAACACTTATAACCTTTACGCCTTTCCCAACCAAACAAAAAATGCTATACACTTGAAACTTGGTACAGATGTTCGGGAAGAGTGTACCAACATAACAAAATAAAAAAATCGATAATCGAAAGTACGTTGCCCACCAAATTTGAAAAGTCACCTTACTTTTTGAACACACATCTAAGTCCGTTTAGTAGTAAACTTTCATATTCACTTTTATTATTTTTTATTACTATATATATTTTATTTGGTATTACTATAAAATTTCATCTAAGTCCGTTTAGTAGTAAACTTTCATATTCACTTTTATTATTTTTTTGAAAGCTTATTTAAAAAAAACTAAATATTATAATTTGAAATGCTTTATTAAATTAAATATGGGGAAATATAATATAACAAATTCTTAGTCTTCCCTGTAATTCTGACCACAGAAACCTCTAACTACCGTGCAGTCTTATTATTCCTAACCACGCTATAATGGCGGCAGTCAGGTGTTTAGTTTTATTTATCTTTATTCTTGTTACTGCTATAAAGCAACAGTATTGTGTGTAATCGACGTTCGTGATATTTTTCATTAGTAAAACGCGCTGCTCGCCTGTCGACTTGAAATTGTGCGGTTTTGTGAAAACTATTTAGGAAATTCTTTAGATATTGTCAAACAAACTTGATAAAAGGTTATTTCTTTTTTAGTTTGATATATATTTTAGCCAGTAATTAATTTATGAATCACAGTGTACATAACGAGAAGTTGCTTTTTATAGAGATTGACTGAACAATTAGGAGGCAAATTTTATAGTCATTGCGTGTTCAGTGGCGGAAGTTAACGCCGCACTTTACTTTGATTACCACAACTAGGAAAATGAAAAAACTAAATATATCGTTCCCCCGAGTGGGAATCAAACTCACAATCGTTACATTTACAGTTACACTCTTGAGCTATCATTAGACCACGACAACCACAAACAAATATAATACTAGGATACTTTTCTTTTTTTAACAGAAACCGTCAGGATGGACTACACTACCGTTCTCATATACATTTACTAAATATAACATTAAATTACAAAATGCATGCAGAATTCATTACAATCGTACAATTAACAATAGAAGTCTGACAATAAAATGCTGCTCATTCCTAAAACAGGCTGCAGTTAAATTCTATAATTCAACAATACTACTGAATTAAATTTCAGCGTTTGAAAACGATCATTCATTTAGAAATTAAACATTTTGTTTTAAACACTACTCTTTAGTAATCACTTCATATATCACGGCTTATCAAATGGAATTCCACTGACACGCCGTTCGCCACTTTAAGCCGATTTCTGGTGGCATTTAGTGGCAGTGGCAGTTAATTTATAACTAGTTATAATGTTATTTTCTTTCACTTCAGAAACATGCATAAATGCTTATTTTCAAAGCAAGAACTTAAAACTCATACAAAGATGATGAAATGAAGTTTTTAATCTGTCCGTGTAGCAAGGGGAAAGCGGATTTAACTTGGCGCTATTTATCGAAGTTACTTCGCTCCGAAGTTCGTCACTCTGTAAAGCTCCAAATATATACTTGTAACTCGCAGTTTAGTTACTAGTATAAAAAATATTAATAGCTTTTTAGGTTCACTCTCTATCCTGCACATATCAAGTTAGTCAGTGGGAACCTGCGAACACTAAGTTCCCGTAGATCACTCAGTTCCCAACTTTCCACCGAATCTGAAAAAATCGTAATTTAGAGAAAGCTTTGTAGAGATACATAACTGTGATCAGTAATATTGAAAAATTACATGCGATTTAACACGTGTTGTTTTTATGATAATAAATATTCTAATAGAAAAAGGCTCACTTATACTGTCTTATCCATTTTAATATTTACAGATATGTTACGACATTTTTACGTATAAAATTTTAAAAAATGTTTACCGAACCTCTTTACGAATGTGTATCTTTTTTTCCAATAACGGGCATTTTATTCAATAATACTTTCTATATATAATATTACATAAAGTATTGTTGAGTAAGGTCTTTAAATATATATATGTAAGACGACTCGCAAATGTAATTCCCTGTTACACAAAATAAAACTGATAGAAAGTACCCGCCATGTAGATCACCGGGGGGTGATCTACATGGCGGGTACTTTAATTTTAAGACGATTAAACTTACGGGAATAAATCTTATTAAACTACCACAGATTTATTTTTAAGTTAACCACAATACATCTCTCTTGGGTCTTTAAATACAAAGAATGCCTGTTAGATTGTAAATTTTTTTTAAAATAAATGAATAAAATTGTACTAACCATACGCGCAATCAAATTGCGCAAATGCGCAACTTGAGTTCGAATGTTTAATTCGAGTTATATTTTAAATCTTAGCTATATATTTTTAAATCTTTCAGTAATTTTCTAAAAATATTTCTTCTTTATGAAAATGGTACGAATATTCTATTTTCTCTAGCTTCACGACGTTCCGCACATAACAGGGTAGGCAGAGCTAGCCTAGGTATGTTAAGACACTCCTATTAAGCCACTCTCTGCCAAATTCTGAGGGCATTGAGTGTTGGATGGCGGAACTCAACGCTGCAATAATATACAAATAATTATATTATGAATAAATAATACAGTTTTATGTTTGAGGAATTAGAATATATAATATACCCATTGAAAATAATATTTATTTTTATTTCGATGGGAAGCTTTGGATGAAGCAACTCAATATCCATTGTCTATGAATAAGATATAAAAGAAAAGTCGTATAGACTGAAATATTAGCTTTATATACAAATAAAAACTCCAAAATTGAAAATAATAATTATCTATTTAACTACAAACTTACAAAATATTGATATTTCCGTACAGTGAATAAAAATTACGTATAAACATGACAGTAGTGTACTCGTAGGACAATAAAACTGTTTCTGTTCTACTTACGTGAAAAGCGTTGTGTGTGTCTAGATGCCTTAAGCTAAATACTACAAGCGTTTTTATTTTTTTAACGAAATATCTTAATTACTAGAAAAAAATTACCTTCACTCAGTATTGATAGGCAAATAATAAATAATAAAATATATGTATGGGTAGACAAAGGGAACCTGGTGTTAAGACACTCCGTTCCCTAATTTCTGTTGAATTCTGGAGGCATTGCGTGTTGAGTGGCAGAACTTAATGCCGAGTATTGCCTCGACACCAGAGCGAAGAAATGGAAATATAAACGTAAATAAATATTTGACTTCCTCGATTGGGGTCGAACTTACAACCGTCACGTTACAACAGTCACACCGCTGTACCGCTGCGCCACGACGGCCTACTACATATGGAAAATAATAACAAAATTTAGACAAAATATCAGATAATTAGAATTTTTGTATCATATGGTCAACTTCTTTATTTAAGCTTCACGTTGTATTCCCCATATAAAAGAGAAAAGTAATTATTGTGGACTACATGAGAAAATTAATTATTGTGGAAATTTATCAAGATAAAATATCAGAACCCAAAACGTTCCCAACCAAAAATGTTTTTTAAAATATTTGTCTGTTTGACTGTGTATTTGTGCACGCTAATCTCAGATACGGCTAAACTGGTTAAAATGCAAAAAAATTAAATGTCTTTAAGTTAATAATGCCATTCGAAAACTGAAATGGTGTCGAGAAAACGAAAAAATAAAGTTTTTTACTCACAGTTCTACTAACCTAGGTTAGTAAATAAATAAATGTGCATTTCGAACTGGCGAAGCCGCAAGCGAGCCTCTAATATAATTATAATATATTACGCCAGGTAGAGTTTGTTTCGCTAGAACTAATTTAATATATTTCTATGTGGAGTCATTTTGCCAGTACTTTGTTGATATTATAACTTTAGTATAGTTCGAGTTAGTAACGTTTGCTCGTTCAAATTCATTTCATGCGAAGTTAATATTTGAAGTTTTTGTGATGTTTACTGAACGCGGTATTAGAGCTTTTAGTAAAATTATTTGAAAATTTTATATATAGAATGCTTTCTGCCAAATTCTTGAAGCCTTGCGTGTTGAGTAATGGAACTCAACACCGCTCTTTGTCTCGTTAGCAGGAAATGCAAATATTCCCACTTGGGGAGATCAAATATTGGGCCCGAACCCACAACCGTCGCGTTTACAGTCACACGCTCGTGCGCCGCGACGGCCTCAACAAACAACGCCGCAGGACAAACACAAATAATGATCGTACAGAGTTACGGAATTAAAACTTTTCTAATATCTCATAGATGAGCTTATTATCGACGTGGGTACATACGATTCAATAAAACTTTTAGGCCACAGATTGTTATCAATAAAATTGAAATTACTTTTATTGAATAAGTTTATTTTCATTTGTCGTCATCGAATAATTCGTAATGAAGATATACATAGAACAGTAACTATGAACAAAAACGATCATAGGAAGCAAAAAAAACCCATTGGTATAATAAGAAGACTTTAGCTTACCGCAAGAGAGAGACCTCGGTTGACCTTCGAAAACACAGTATCGATGATACTAGAGGAGTATAGTAAAAAGAATCACATAAAAAGCATGAAGAGATGAAGAGGTTGATGACAGTGGATGGAGGCGAAAGATATATTCAGAGACTGTAGCGCGTAGCGTTCCGTATTATTTGGCTAGCTAGCGTAAAGCTTAAAAAATGTTTAGATTAGAAGAAGAACAGGCGAAGAGCTCCAGAATTTTCTGTAAGGTACATATGAAGAGTCCCCTCTCTTACCTGCATGCTAATTTTCAACTTTCTAAGCCTAGTAGTTTTATTTTCCTTTGTCTGCCAGTCACTTCATTATGGAAGGGTTTTTATATACTATCTAAGACATATTATTTATCTTAAAATTTTATCTGAATTATTTTAGTATTAGAAAAACATATAGAAAGGTATTAAATTTAAATCATATCAAAGATATTTGTAAAAAACCTTCCTATATTCATACTGATAACAAAAAATACGTTGTAAGTAGCATGTAAGAAATCTTTTTTCCAGCTTCAATTCAGCTTCGCTGTATTTCGCATATAATAAAGTAGGTAATGGAAATTTAGTGTTAAGTCACTCTGTTTCCCGCTTTCCGCCGAAGTTTTGAGACGTTTTTTTATTCATTATTTTTGCGTGTTGAGTGATGGAACTCAATGTCGCGTGTGAATGAGAAAATGAAAACATTGAATTATTCATTCCCCCGGCTGGGTACCAAACCCACAACCGTCAACTTTCATATGCTGTGCCACTGCACCACGACGGCCTATTATAACGTATAATTATTATAAAATAACAATACAAAATATAAAATATAAAGCACAATCAAATAATTCCATTTTAATTTTAACATTTCAGAAGAATAAATTATCTTTGTAACGAACAACAACGAGATTACTATTTGGACGATGGACCTTTTTATTTGTGTTTGCGCTTCACAAACACTCATTAACGTGGATCATGATTTTTTATTTGTTCGAGGGCTACTCAACTATTTTTATAAATATCAATAAAAAATTATTTGTTGATGGATGTATATGCAGGTATGCGGTCTACAGCAGGATAGGAAGCGGGAACCTGGGAATCTGGTATTAATATACTTCCGTTCCCCACTTACCACTAAATTATAGAGACATTGAGTGTCGGAAGTCGACGTCACATTTTGCCTCGTTACCAGAGCGTGGATTTGACAATATTAAATACTATATCTTTCCCCCGATTGGGGATCGAACCCACAGCCATCACATTTACAGAATTACTTAAATTTAAAACTAGAATAGGCAAATAACAATATAATTAAGCTGTAGTAACGTATCTTATATAGAATTCATTTTTTTTCAATGAAACATTGAAAATTACAAAATTCCAAGTAAGTAGCATATTGTATGTTATAAGTAATTCCCTAAGTTTATTTTGCCACAAACTTAATACAGAAATACCTCGAACATTTTGGCGCAAGCAAAAGACACGGGAATTTAAATATAAGCCGAGAGCGCTACAAGTTGCGGAAAACATGTAAATACGGTAAGTATATTTCGGTTCGAATAAAATCCGATCCGATCCGCTCGACTTGTGTATGTCCAGAGAGGACAGAGCTCGCCTAACAGCTGTTTGGTTGAATTTGACCTCAGGCATTGAGCTCTGGCACCGCGGGATGGTCGGCGGCGTCAATCCTTGGTCATCCAAAGTCGAGTTCGAGGCAAAGAGAGTGTCCAGGAGATCGGCTTTCTCTTTTGCCGTGTGGAAAAAGTTACCCTGCTGTTTGCGAGATAGCTACAGTGTAATGTAATTGAGTTAAAGAAATATGGATGTATCATCTATTATGTCAGTCAAATGTACTTAATAAAATCATTAAATTGCTTTGATTATTATTTATGTGATAAATATAAGCCATAGTATGACCCGTACGATACATGAAATGAAAGGAGCTTGAGATATTAAATATAACATGAGGTGACCATGGCGAGGTAAGATAGGGTCTGGCTTTAAATATAATGGCTGCGGCTCTATTCGAGGGAATGTGTAGCAAGAAGGAACAACGCGACGCTGGTTACCAGAGCGAAGAAAGTCTAATATATTAGATATTAAGGCAGAGGGAACATGTACTATTAAGATACGTATAGTATTATGTCATCAAAAAGCAGACCATTTTGTATATGTTTTCATCAAATTTCTCCCAACAATATCTTTTTTATTTACTTAATTAAACTTAAACTTTATGATCCATACAAAGCATGTAATTTTACATCGATCATTATGTTAACTCTTGATTGCAGGTTTTTTTTAGTACATATTGTCAATACTACTATATTGAACGAGATTTTTTTTAATTCTCTTTGCTTACAAAAAGTTTTTTTTGTTTTTTTGTTTACTTTTTTTTAGTATTGAAATTTACTTCAATACTACAAAAAAATTTTTTCTTATATTTGTTTAAATAATCCCTTTTCCGCTTTTCTGCTGCGTTCAAAATATTATATATTGAGTGGAAGATCATAAAGCCGTGTTTTGTTTTGATAAAAAATTATGCTAGGGAGTATATAATTAAATGACTATTGAAAGTAGCTCGAGTAGAGAGCGAGGAAATGAATAAATTTAATTCCCTCGAGTGGAAATCGAACCCACAGCACGACCGGGGATGCGCATGCAGAGACGCCACCCTACTGCACCATGACAGCCTCTGGAATTTAAATTATAAATTGTAAAATTTTAAAAACACGCACTTTAAATCTTATGTAATGTATACTTATACATTACATAAAAGACCCTCTCAAAAGTTCCTAAGTTTTTATTTATAGGCACCCTTTCAATGTGAACATAAAACATTTATATGACAAAGTTTTCACACCATTTTCTATGTTAATGTTATTGCCTAGAAAACTTATTATTGTAACCCACTTGTGCTGCAAGCGTATGTATGAGAATACATTTGGGCCTTGATGAATCTCCCCATACAGTAGCAGACCTTTGTGCTTAAACACTCTATTCTACATTGACTTATTGATTAATTAGTATTCATGCTACCAAAGTTGCTCCGATTCGTATTTACAATTTTAGTTATATTTAATTAACTAGAGTACGACAGTATAATAACAATTTGTTTATATTTCATCGACTTTATCTTTGAAAATATCCCTAATAAAAAATATACAGAAAGTAACAACATAACCGCCATCTCTAAAACAGTAAAGAAGGAGCTTTCTCAAAGGCATTAAATTGCAGCAGCAGTAGAAGTCCGTATAAACTTCTCCAGGTGTGAAGGAAGTGGCTTCTCTTTGTGTAAAACGAAAATACACTTTACTTACAATGTTTCTGAACGAAACATATTTGTAGGAAGAACTATATGAACATCTGTTTATAGAATTAATGGCTTGCATCCGGATAACCTTAACAGTAAATGATAAAGAAATTGTACAGCTTCGCACTGCATTCCGCATTAGCGGGATAGACAGAGGGAATCTGGTGCGTAGATACTCCGTTGTTTGCTTTCCGCTTAATTTTCGAGACATAGCATTTTGAGTGTTGGGATTCAAAGTCACGCTATATCCTGTTACCAGAGCGAGAAAATGAAACTGATTAATCAACTTCCTTTACCCGAGTGGAAATCGAACTTCTAACCACTAAGCCACTAACCGAAAAAGTTAGCGAAGGAACTAAAATGCAACAGGTAGCAAAATATTTTATTATGCGTCATAACTTCTATACGGATCAAACACACAAAATTAGTTAAGGCTATACGTATTACAGTTTTCAATTTATTTTAATTACTTCGACGCAGAGATGACTTTACGAGGCTTATGCTACTTAAAACTTTGAAAATTTAATATTGTATATGAATAAAGAAGCTTAATTTAATATATTCGAAGAAGGAAGGAAGCGTTTGAAGATAAGTGGAACATCAAACAGGAGAATAGCATAAGGTAGTGGTGTTTTGTGAGGCCAGTTGTGGCGCAGGGGCACAAAGAGATACTGTAAAACCGACTGATTGTGGGTTCGATCTCTACTCGAGGCGATGAAATGACTATTTCAATTTACATTTCCATTTCTTTGCTCTGGTGTCGAGGCAAAAAGTTTTGCCACTCAACACACAATGCTCCCAGAATTCAGCAGAAAGTGGGAACGGAGCGGGATACAGCGTGAAGCTGATAAAAAATAGTGGTGGTGTTTTAATTTTGTGAAAATTTATATTCTCTAGATTGAATAAAAGAAACAGCTAAAGTTCGCCTTTACTTGAGGTTTCGATATCTCCAT
The DNA here is from genome assembly GCA_018247715.1 of Heliconius burneyi. Taxonomy (NCBI): domain Eukaryota; kingdom Metazoa; phylum Arthropoda; class Insecta; order Lepidoptera; family Nymphalidae; genus Heliconius; species Heliconius burneyi. The sequence continues at coordinate 2,659 of DWGR01003981.1, read as the reverse complement.
TTGATGACTCAAAGCAGGATTCACTAACAAAGGTTATTACCGTTTCGTTAAATATAACGAAAAAAGAAAAAGTGGTTGCTATTGCTAAAAATAATTTTATTTTTTCGAAAAATTATTTTATAAAATAATTTATTTTTAAATTATATTTTTATATTAAAATATATATTATAATTGCATTATACATTAATTAAAATTATAAACATTTAAACTCAATGACAATTGTGCGGCGATGAAATATTATCATTGTATTCAAATAGATGGATACGTACATTACTGTAATATTTAAACTACACAAGCCCGCAGTGGTACAGCGTCTGTCTGTTGACGCAATCGTTGTGGTTTCGATTCAAAGATCCATCTACATACGTAAGAAATGCAGTGTGTTAACACTCTGCCCGCCATGATATATACGGGATCTGCGTGAATCTAATTTAAAAAAAGAATCGCCTATTATTACGAATATTATTCAATCCCGAAATGTCCTAGAAAAACTCTTTTGTTTTATTATTCACCTTTTGTAGAAATCCCTCTATCTCAGTTTCATACAAGCGACAGGGGTCGAACGTGATTTCCTACTTTGATATGGTGATAATGGCAACCTTTGGACTGATGCTGACTGGCTTACGTGGTAGTTGTTCTTTGGTTGACATTTTCTTTTAGATTTGTGTATGTTTTTTATATTTTGATGTATTTATGGAAAATATGAAGAATTATGTAAAGCCTTGTATAGAGTAAATAAAGTCGTGACGTTTTTCTTCGTTCTGGTGTCGATGCGGCCTTGAGTTACGCCACTCTACACGCTATGCTTTTAGAATTCGGAACGGAACAGAAGTGTCTTAATAAGAACGGAGTGTCTTCACATTAAATTCTTGGACTATGTGTGGGATACAGCGTGAAGAAAAAAAATTAGAAATAATAAGGAAAAACGTTACAATCCCACTATAATAATATTGTGAATGGGATCACCACACTTTACTCGTATCATGAAATTGAAAATTTTTTACAATTTTTCCCCGAGTAGGATATGAACCCACAATCAACTGGCAACATTTATTATATACACATAACTTTTTTTTTCTGTACTCTTGTATATATTTTTTTCTGTGTGCAATAAAATATATTCTATTCTATAATCATTAATGAAATTTTATTATACCAAATATAGGAATATACTGTATATGTGTATAACCCAACGAATCTCGTAAACTCAGTGTTAATTGCAGAAGTTTGTAAATTACGCAATGTACACAAACTGTGGAAACTGACCACATTTGATTATAATTAAGAGAGGTTCGAGAGAGCGGACTGTGTAAGGGTTCCCATATATTAAGGTTTATTTATATGTTCGCCTGGTACTTGTGATGACGTCACACCGTGCATTGACATTGTTACTACTAAATGTTGGTTGAGCCATCCTCCTCCTGCATCATGTTCGCCTGGTACTTGTGATGACGTCACACCATACATTGACATTACGTGTAGGCAGAGGGAACCTAGTATTGAGGCACTCCGTTCTCAATCGGCAATTCATTCAGTCAATGCACCTGCACCAAGCGGCTTAAGCCATATATTAACACACACACAAGGTAGACACGAAATAGCTGAGACATATTTTTACCAGCTCTTATTTTTTTACAATTTTAAATCACTTTAGATATTTATTAGCCTACCAATTTAGGTATTTAGATACTTAACACATACATATATATGTATTAAATATCTATTCAATAAAAAATACTTAACACACACATATATATGTATTAAATATCTACGTACCTGTGCTTAGGTTGACTCCAACTACACTTTCCCACCTAATTTTTGCACTTTTCACCGATTATAGATATACCTGTAGAACAATTACTCAGAAGCATGGACGAACTGTCTACCATGTTCTGAGTTCTGCAGCCCCTGCACCTACTGTGAAAGCCTTGACTGCTGACTTCCATACTTTAAAGCTTTTGTGTGGAAGACACTTAGGCTATTAAAATCACAAGTTGAGTTAATTGCACCCAAGTGCATACCAATATGGACCGCCTAGACACACATTCTAGAAGAAAAATGCTTTTGTTCCATGGTATACAAGAGGAGAAAAATGAGGATGTGTTAAGGAAGACAATGGAAGTAGTATCCAGGCACATGAAGTTCCGATTTTGGATCTGCGTCTATTGAATCTTGCCATAAGCTCGGAGCCAGGAAGGATTCTGCTAGACTCATTCAGGATAGATTTTCTTGAGGGAATTGCAGCCCGCAAGCATTTTGGACTAAAGAAATGCTAGTCAGCTGATGGCATGGTTGTGATATTACTCGCCAATAAATCAAAAGCCAAAATTTCTTCTTTGCCAGAAAAATAAAAAAAAATTGATAATATAACAAAATCCTTCGTCGAACTCCACTAATAACATCTAGTCGCGTATCTGTTTTGTTTCTATAAACTCAATTTAGTCGGCTTATACGGAATTTATCTCATATTTAATATTTTTGTCATGTTGCTCGACTGTAGGGTAAACTTAACTTTTTTTTTCTCTTTTGTTAAATTTTTAATTTTACACTGTGAAACCGTAATAATGTTTTAATTTGTTGCTATACACAATTTCTGTTTGGCATGCGTCAGCTGTCTCATATGAAAAATAAGCAATACAGATAACATATTATTGAATAT
>DWGR01003980.1:0-11596 GCA_018247715.1 Heliconius burneyi | reverse complement strand
CTTCACGCTGTATCCCGCACACTGCAGGGTAGGCAGAACCTAGGTTGGAACACTAGGTGTTAAGACACCCCATCCCATACTTTCTGCTGAATTCTGGAGGCATTGCGTGTTAAGTGAGAGAACTCAATGCCGCGCCTCCTCGAGTGGGGATCGAACACACAACCGTCGCGTTAGAGTCACACGATTATGTCGCTGCGTCACGACGGCTCTATCTTAAAATGTTATATTAAGAGTTATCAGCGCTCTCTCAAATCAGAGACTCTTTATGGTAGAATAGTATTTAACCCTCAATTTATATGGTCGTGGAAAAATTCAATGTAACTCGCCTATGTCGTGTTAGAACTTCACAATCATTGATTAAGAGTTCTTTGGCGTTTGAGACTTCAAGAATTTGAATTTCTATATTTCTAGTCCATTAAAGATTATGAAATATTTATCGTCAAAGTCAACATTCATTTTTAAAATGTTATTAAAAAAATTAAAGTAAAAGTGAGTTTAGTTGTTTCATAGAACGTCAGTCAAGCGTTTGTCAGTCACTTCACCAATTTAAACTTTTATAAAATTGTTCTCAGCTTATGTATCTACAATACGATCTTTTTTATTAAATTAAATTCGATATTATCTGTCAGCTTACGAATTAGGTATACTGACTTAGGTATTTATATACAACAAGACAGTAAAATCTTTTTTAGTCCTCAGATATTCGTTAGTTTCTCTTTATCCTAGAAATAATAAGTGTAAAATATTTTTTTTACATTCCTTTAAGATTAGAAAAATCTATTAGTATATATCTAATTTTATTTATAAGCAGATTATAACATGGTCTATACATAATTCCAATTAAATAATTAATGTCGACTATAAAAAAGTATTCTAATATACAAGAATATATTATTTAGAAGTGGTGATATAAATATCAAACTTGATTTTAGGCAGCGAGTTACTATGTAACGCGATTTGGATTTGAACCTTTAGCCTACAAAGGCTTGGAAACAGGTTCTCGTAAGATTGCCTCCCATGCCGTCAGATTAAATAAGGTAAGTTGCTATTAGTTTTAGTTTCACGCTGCAATATATTTAGGGTTAAGCAGAGGGAACCTGGAATATGCTTCCCACTTTTCGCCCAATTCTGGAGGCATTGGCTGTTGGGTGGCAGAACTCATCGCTGAGCTTTGCCTCGTTACCAGAACGATAAAATAAAAATATACAATATTTCATTTGCTTGAATGGGGATCGAATCCGCAACCTGACGCGTCACCACGTATTCAATAAGACATTTTGCGTAATGATATTGTTTAAAAATTAAAACATATTATTAGCCCCAGAGAAAAACAGAGGGGGTTACTTTGACGTGTATGTTTATGTGTGTATCTGTCTGTAACATCGTACCTTCCAAATAGCTGAACCGATTTTGATTTAGCTTTTTTTTATAAGACTGTTCTTAGAAATAATTCAAGAAAATAATTAACTGTTGGAAGATTATCAGCTTTTTTTTGTTGTTTGTTTACATTGAGTAACTCCTCATACTGGGGCTAGTGATTTTTTAATTATATTTTTTATTATAGATCATCTTCGTGTTTCAAGCGCAATATGAACCGGTTGATACAGATTTTGTTCAAGAAGTCGGTGTTCATGGCGACTTCGTTAAAGACGTTGCTTTTCAAGTGGAAAACTTAGATTATATATTGAAATATGCAAAACAAAATGGCGCTGTTGTAGTTAGAGATATATGGGAGGAGAGCGACAGCGAGGGAGTTGTTAGGATGGCTGTCTTGAAAACTGTAAGTATTTGTAATGTATACATATATTAGATAAAAGACACAGATTTTTATATAATTTGAAATTGAGATTTTTAAAATATTTCATTGACCACGTGTTTAATGGTTTTTTTTGTTTGGTTTGTATGGAAAGTTTGTAGTATAAATATATGACTACTTTTCTTTTAATTGTTTTGAAATAATTTGATCAGTAATTAAATTAATATTCTTAATTATATTTTGTTTAAAGTCACATCAACACACTAATGTTCTCGTTCACACTTGTTAACTTAGCCACTTAAAACGTGCCGTATAGCATCATGCAACATTTTTTATTTATTTTTATTTGACCACCGGGGACTCACTTATTAGGCTATATGCATACGATAGCGATAGACTAACACTAATACTTTAACACCTTTTTGATGAGAATTTTTTTTCCTGTTTACCCTACTTTATAAATGTAGGGTAAACGCCAGAGAGCATAGTCGAAATCGTACCCAAAACCGACGCGTATACAGTTACACGCTGTGCCAATGTGCCATGACGTCCTCACCTTCTAAAAATATTAGGCATAAGTAGAAAATTTGAAGACCAGATTTTTAGTATAATTTCCAGTATAGATATTTATAAATAACGTCTTGTTTACAGTATGGTGATAATACACACACTTTGGTCGACAGATCGAGGTACAATGGACCATTCCTGCCGGGCTATGAAATTCTACCTAAAGATCCCATACAAAAATATTTGTAAGTAACATAATTATGAAATTTTATATTTAATTTAAAAATATTTTACGTATTTGATTAGAAGGAAGTCATTTTAAACTTAATTTAAAAAATAAGTTTCAAATGATTTCTAGAAAGAAAACGTATAAATATGTATGTTAATGTAGCGATTGTACACATTTCTTAAAAAAAAATATATTAATAAACTTTATTTTGATCTATAGAGATACTAAATTTTAATAACATATATATATTTTTTATTACGTATTACTTATGTTATTTATTTTTCGCAGACCAAAAATAGAAATCAACTTTATTGATCACGTGGTGGGAAATCAGCCGGACAATGGTATGGAAAAGGCAGCATCGTGGTATGAGAAATGTTTACAGTTTCACAGGTAAATTAAAAAAAATTGTTTTGACCTTTAAACCTATATAACATGGGCAGTGAGAGCGTAGTGACAAAAGATATTGATATCATTTATTATTAAATATATATTTAAGTATTTTCTGTTTTTAAGACCATCCTCATGTTTTTTTTAAATATATTTTTTAACTAACGACGGTCTCGCGGCTTCGCCCGTTTGAACTGCACAATCATTTATTTACTAATCTCTCAAAGAAATAAAATATTTAATATTTTCTCGCTCTGATAATGAGTCAAACCGCTGCGTTGAGTTCCGCCACAATATGCAATGCTTCCAAAATTCGAAGGAGAGTGGGAAACGTAAGTGTCATAATATTAGATTAACTCTGCCAATGAAATAAACATCTACTTCTACTCCGCTATATGCGCGATAAAGCGTGAACCTGAAAAAAAAACAATTTTTCCAGATTTTGGTCAGTAGACGATTCTCAAGTGTGTACAGAATACTCAGCCCTACGTTCAATTGTGATGGCGAATTACGAAGAAACCGTCAAAATGCCGATAAACGAACCGGCTGTGGGGAAACGCAAGAGTCAGATACAAGAATACGTCGAGTACCATGGCGGTGCTGGCGTACAGCATATCGCGATTAACACCGAGGATATCATTACAACGGTAATATGTTTTCTAATTTTAATTTATATATAGTTTGAAAACTTACAGCAAATAGATGGACTGACTGAAACTTGTTAAATGTCAATATGTTATGTATTTAATATATATATTAACACTTCTTTATTATTCTTAATAATAATCAATTCTCCCATTTATACAGATAGAACATCTACGCTCCCGTGGCGTCGAATTCCTATCGATATCACCAAAGTACTACGAAATAATACGTAATAAACTACAACATAGCAAAGTTAAAGTCGCTGAAAGTATAGATACACTGGAACGTTTGAACATCCTCATAGACTATGACGACGATGGCTACCTCTTGCAAATATTCACAAAAAATACTCAAGACAGGCCTACTTTATTCTTGGAGGTTATACAGAGAAGGAATCACAACGTATGTTTATTTTCTTTTAAATTTCTATTATTGGATTAAGTTGTTGAGGCCGTCCTACCGCCGTGGCGTAGCGTATAGTCGAATGCGACGGCTGTGGGTTCGATTGCCAATCGGTTGAATTACCAGAATACAGTATCGTTTTTACTTATTTTTTAAATAAATCAGCTTCACGCTGTATCCTGCACACAGTAGGGTAGGCAGAGGGAACCTAGTGTTAAGATATTCCGTTCCCCACTTTCTGCCGAATTCCGGACACCAGAGCGAAGAATTGGAAATATAAACGTAAATAAATATTTCACTACCTCGAGTGGGATTCGAATCCACAACCGTCGCGTTCCTATGTACCGCTATGTGACTGGCATTAACTTATTTTTTATTACAATGCAATTTTTATTGTGTGTATGTCATATTATTCGTATTATTAAGAGGCCGTGACGGAACTGCAGCACATTCCTACTCGCGATACAGCGGGAACTAAACTTAGAAATGAAAATATATATATATTAATATGTTTTTATTCCATAGGGATTTGGAGCTGGCAATTTTAAAACGCTTTTTGAATCTATCGAATTGGAACAAGAAAAACGCGGGAACCTATAGTCATTCTAATAATATCTAGTAATTTAGATTGTAATAATAAGTAAATGAACAATACTATATATATAAAATTAAATGTTATTTTTGTTAAGTAAATTTATGTATAAATAAATGACAATATTGAAATTATGGTTTAACTGGTGTCCGAACAAAACAAGATCTTCAGCCTAAAACCAAGACTTTTTAATATACGAGTATATACAGGTTGGAAGTGACTGCTCCTTTTACGGGAGCTCATAGGGTAAAATATTTCAAACCCATACCTAAAGAAAGTAATCAAGATTGCTCAACAGTTTGACGTAGGATTATTATTTACATTCTACCAATGACGTAAAAATCTTATACTACAAAATTACTAATAAGCGATACCGCCCTGCCACTTTTTATTTTCAAAAAACATACAAGAACAAGAAAGGGATATCTTTCGTTTTGTTTTACACAATATTTTCTTTTTAAAAACCCAAACAACAATGGTTGTAAATTTACAGTATACCGCATTTTCATAGGGAACCTGCGGACCTAGTGTTAAGACGCTATATACCATTCCTCATTTTTCACTAAAATCTGAATGCAATTCGCGTTTAATAAGGGCGCGCTTTGCCTCGACACGAGAGCGAGGTAATAAAAATATTAAATATTTTATTTTCTCGGGTGAGAATCGAACTCTCTGCGTTAACTGTCAGAGGCTTGTACTCTGCGTCACGCCTGATCTTCTATAAATAATTATTTATGTAGTTATTACAATAAGTAAAACCAAATCCCACAACAATTATATTAAAATATACAAGAATCTATCATGGCGCTGCTACATTATTTAAAATAAAAAAACTTCTCAGAGTATACCATTTTATTTAATTAACGTATTAAACGTCACAATACATCGTCATGTAATATTGATTAGATCTTGAAATGAGAGCGAGTTATTTACAAAATAATGTACTGAAGTACATTTATATTATAAAAGTGATAGGATGACAGATTGAAATGAAATACAGATTAAATAAAAGTTTTTTTTTGTTAAAAAACACAAGTTTTAAGACGGAAGTATAGATACAAAAAATATATATAAAGACACAATGCGTCCATCGAATTATATTAACAAAATGTTAAAAATGAAATTATGATTTTTATTCTATCGTCAAAACCGTTAAAGCACCAAAATTGAAAACATCAAACAAATATAAAAATCACTAAACGATTTGTCCTTATCGTTTTAATTTGATATGAATATCAATTAATAGATTAATATTCTCAATAAATAAAGAATAAAAATTGCTTCAAAAATTAATTTACATTGAATTACTAAAATTTAAAAAAAATGTAAAGAATAACATTTTATTTCAGTATTTCAAATTAAGTTGTATAATAATTATAGCATTGTTATTTTCAACTAATTTGTGAATACTAACAACTGATCTATGTGAAAAACAACTTTTCCAAACAGGCAGATTTGAATTTGCTATTAAAAGTACACAAACACACAAAATATTTTAAATGCATACTTTATACATATATTCAACATATAATTCGTTTATAAAATTTTATTAATTATTTGAAAATCACATATACTTTAATTTATAGTTCTTCAATTTATTTATAAATATTTTTATTTTCATGAGAATAAATAACTCTTCTACATAAAACACAATCTTTATAATCACTTTCTACGATTACGTAGCCGTAAAAAAATATTAAGAATTATATATTTTATAACATCAAAAACAAATTAAAAAATTACTGTGAAATTATTATTATACATAAAAATACAATCTCGCATTACAACATTAAAAATAAGAATATACCAGAATTCAAATTTTTTTAAATATAATATATACTACTGTTCTATAAAAAAACTATCATCTATAATCACCCATAATCTCAGGTAGGTTATTGGTGATTATAGATGAATATATTCCCAGATTGATTATATTTTGAACTTCATTGTTTTTTAGTGAAGCTAATATAGCTCCATACAATCTGCTCTCCTTATTTTCGAGACAACGTGTTGAGTGGCTGAACTCAACGCCGCGTAAGGCAAGGAAATAAAAATGGTTCATTCCCCCAAGTGGAAATCAAACGCAGAATTATGTTCAGTCAGAAACTGTTCTATTGCGCCACAATGAATTGAATTATAATTTTAAAAATTTATGAGAATTTATAAATAAAAATATTTTATAAGAAAAAAATCATTAAAACATTGCTGTGTATAACATCAATAATCACCCATAATCCACCTGTCTAGAATAGTTAGGTATATTATGAAACTAAACACTATAATCTAAGCGGTATTATCTTTTACATCGGGTTCTACGTCTCCCGGTTCAACTATTTCAAAATCCCTGTCGGTGGATGAGCGTTGAGAATCAGATTCTGATCCTGAATGCTTATCAGTCTGGTCCGGTGCTTCTGGTGATTCTGGTGCTTCTGGAGGCTCTTGTGTGTCTTCCCTGGAAATATATATATACATATTTTTAATATTATATTGTTTATTTTTGTTTACTTATTTATTAAAAAATATTTTGATCGGAAGTTTTATCTTCATGTAGTACCACCATAGCGCAGTTTGACTGCGACCGTGAATTTTTTTTTCGAATCAAGCACGGGCGAATTAATTATTTTTATTTCTCTACATTAGTACAACAAAGCGCCGCTTTAGGTTTCGCCATTTAAAATTTACTGTTTTGAATTGAGATCGTGAGCGGAAAGCAGAGAATGGATTGTCTTAAAATGCACTCAGCACCTTATCCAGTGCTATAAACGGCATAAAAGACGAATTTAAAAAAATTATAGTAACAATACTTTATTTTATACATATTATCCTCGCTCTGTTAATAAAAAATCGGTATGCGTGGGAAACATAGTGTAAAACAATACTTACTTAGCTTCTTTATCCTCCTTCCCTACAACTTTAGCACCAGTTTCCTTCACTGGTTCTTGTAATAATGATTTTTCTTCTTCGTCGTCAGAATGTTTGTCTTTCTTGCGTTTTTTCTTGCTTTTAGACGACTTATCGCTCTCCGAGCCCGGACCGCGGTATTCATACTGTTAATTAAATGTAAGTATTTATTTGTAAATTTACTAAATTTCGATAACGAATATGTTAATATTACACAAGAATGCCATCGTGACACAAATAGCAAATAGAGTACACAATAGTCCTAAGTTCAACTCCTGTTTATTAGGAATATATTATCACTAATATGGAGTGTTTTAAAAATTTAAATAGAACACAACACAGATTTTAAAAAGATTTCGATGAATAAGATTACACAATAACCACAATATATGGGCAAAGTTGATATTCAGAGAAGTCGGAATTCAAACATTCATAATATTAATTAATAATACATAATAAGAAATATAAAGTAAAATTTAATATTCACTTTATAAAGCGGCCAGAACGAAGCAAAGAAGCCCACATCTTCGGTCAAATTGGGCAATAACCACAAATGGTGTCTGGACAATGTCAATATCCATACAAGGCAGAATACGACCACTCTTAGTACGGCCAATGCTATAATCAGTACTAGGAAAGCTGCGGCCGCCACACTCAGATAGTATACGCCTTTGCTGGAAAGAGAAATATATATATATGTATAACAAAATGATATATAATGACAATTTTAGCTTTGATTAATAATCATAAAGTTATTAACAATTCTTAATTTATAATTCCTTAATAAGACGGACGGACAGTCCAAAACGGAATATTTTGACACTAGGCTATACCACTTAGCAGAATTGGATAAAAAAATCTGCAATTAATAATAAATATTAACAATTAAAAATCACTTGGTATAGTCGGTATTGAATTTATATTATTTACCTATCAATTGCAATCAATATTTGCTCAACTGCTGCTACACTACAATACTCACCGCACAGTAGCCGGCCATAATGGAAACATGCAAACGCCGATAGTACCGAACACGACCAGCGCCCCGCACAGCCAGTAGTACCACGGCATGGGGTCGTAGATCCACACGTAGGCGTCTAAAGTGTCTAGGAATATTTGCTCCATGTGCATTTCCAGGCGGATTTTGCGTTTTTTCTTTTCTTTTTCTTTGTTTTCTTTGTCTTTGGTGTCTTTTGTGTCCTGGGAATGTTAAAAATTGATTAAGGAAATAATTGATACACAGAAATTGCATTTTATTATTATTATATATTATTTAGAACATTTTATTGGCACATAATAACGGAATACAGACAACTAGTCCTATCCTAAAAACGATAGTTTTAATGAGATTTCTTCTAAATAAAAAAAAAGAAATTTCCCTTCCGATACGTTAACAAAGGACTGTCGTTTTAATATACATAGATAACAGGTTATTGACAAGAATTTGAATTTAGTTTAACTTGTATTTTAAGATATATTTAATAACTTAATTGTAACCTTATTTTCAGCGGCACTCTTGTCTCCATCCTTCTCATCTCCACTCTTACTGGACTTTTCTACATCTTTCTTCTTGGACTTTCCTTTTAACTCTTGTTCACTGACTGGAACCTAAAAACGTGTGTTTTAATTTAATAATCAAAGTATATAGAACCGTCAACGAAAATACATAAAAGCCAAATACCATAAAAAATCCCATTAATAAAACAGGTTTTTTTCATACAAAATAAATAATAAAATTATTGTTGTAAAATAAAACACATTTGTTAAGGACGACGCACGCACACATAAACCTATCAAAGGGACACCGCCGCACACGTCTCTATTTCGATATCTAGTCGTAGGTATTGGCGATAAAGTTAAAAGTTGTTTAACCTTTAGTAGTATTTTTATAGTAGTGTACGTTATTGGTCTATGCGTAACTGCGTCACACGCAATACGGGTAGGGATAAGCATCGTGACATGAAAAAAATTCTAATAATTATTTTTCTCTTTTATCTTTCTCTCTATCTTCAGGTTTCTAATATTTTACCCCATATGCCATTCCCGTAAAAGGAGCGCTGACGCTTCCACTCTTGTATAAGAGGTGTATTCTCCATTTTTTATTTTTATTATTCGCTTATTTTTTATTCCGCTCAAATAAATTTATGGTTACTCGGCGACTATTTCAAACACTCTTTCCTTCCATTATCAAAAATATAGATTTACAGAAAAAAATAAATAAAAGTAACAAATAGTTTACCTTCTTCGCTCTGTGAAATAGTTTGTGCACTAGCATCTGGTGCAAATAATCTGTCACTTCGTGGCGCGTAGTGAATATTGGGTTCTTCCCCGTCGCCCATTTTGATGTTAGCAGTGCGTCTACGGCCTTTGTGCCTGGAAATAGTTAAAAAGAAAGTATTTATCCCTTTTTAATTATTCATTACATTAATTCGTTTAGCTTCACGCTGTATCCCGCACACAGCAGGGTAGGCAAATGGAACCTAGAGTTAACCTTGACACTCTGCTTCCCACCTTCCGCCAAATTTGTCGAGGTATTGCGTCTTGAATGGCGAACTCAACGCCGGGCTGAGCCTTGGTGTCAGAGCAAAGAAATGAAATTATTAATAAATAATAATTATTCCCCTGAGTGAATGGGCTGATTGTGAATGGCTTGACTTACCCTACTGATAAAACAAAAATGACTATAAATGTTATTTTCGTAACACGACATACCTACTCTGCATACACCGCATGCATTAAGCATGCAAATTGAATTAAGACACGGGATAACGCTACCACGTGTGAAACTAAACATTAAATATGAAATATCGTTACTAAGCTTAGGTATATGAAATAAAAAAACACGATAACCTCAAAAAGTAGGTCAGTTTATGAGATTGAATAAATAATTAACTAGAATTATTCACGGTTTTCCCGCATATCCCGCAGGGTTGAGTGGCGTAACTCAACGACGCGTACAAATTTAGATTATTATGAAAATCCTATTTTATATTGTAAACGCAATAAGTTGTGGGTTCGAATTCCGCTCGAAATATTTATTATTCTCATTTCCCCACCCTCGCAATGAGGCAAAAGACGGCGTTAAGTTCGTCTAAGAATACCCAATACCTCAGGAATTAGCACTAGCTTACCAAGTTCCCTCAGCCTACCCTGCTATGCGCGGGATATACAGCGTGAAGCTATAAAATGCATTTTGTTTTCAAATTATTACTCTTACATTGCGTAATTAAATATATAAATAATTTTATATTTATGTAATTTGCGTTTTTGTTAAAACAAAAAAGTTCACAGTCCTTGTATAAGCCACAGTGACGCAAATCGGAATTACAATTGTGTAAAACGAACAATGTTTATATTAACTCGTGATTGTTATAAGTTTAAATAAGATATTAGTATTATTAAGAATTCATTTATGACGCTAGCTTGGCGCAGTATAACAGCGACTGATTGTAAACGCGATGGTTGTAGGTTCAAGCACCATTTAGGAATGAATTAATTTTTATTTTCCCGCTTTAAAAAAAAGACAAATCGCGGCGTTAAAATCCGCCACTCAACACACAACGGTGGGGAACGAAAGTATCTTAATAGGAGTGTCATAACACTAGGTTCCTACGTTCCCTTTGCCTACTCGGCTATGTGCTAAAAAGCACACACACAATGTCTTACACTATTTTTTTTCTGCCCACCTGCTGTTTCATATTGGTATTTCATATATTTAAAAAAAATGTACCTGTAAAGTACTCAACGTGATGATTAAGGAATTTCGTCTTCTTAGTCGGAACGTTCGCCTTCAACCATTTCGCAACCGAATACTCTTCACTTGTCGGTTTTTCTGGTACGGGAGGTTCACCAAACTCCTGCAAATTGATAATTATGCTTTTAAATAATAGAGCTATTAATTTTTTTTAATTAAAACATTCATGCCTTCGTGTCGACAGTACCACTCTTGAAATTACATGACCTATTAAGTGTAATATAAATTTACTTTAATACATTAGAATAGTGATAATTATAAAAACCATCATCTTGTTAACTTGATAAAGTTTGGTGCCGTGTGTTCCCGGCTTAGAATAGGATCACCCTGGTACTGGTGGTGTCGTAGGAGGCGACTAAAGTACGAGTGGGAGAGTCACGCTGCCAGCAATGGTGACACGCATGGGCAGACTCGACCGGA
>DWGR01003979.1:0-11597 GCA_018247715.1 Heliconius burneyi | reverse complement strand
TGAACGTGATCGGTGAGTGAGAAGTTTTAATGCGGAAAGAACTTTTTGATTGGTTTCGGAGAGCGGCCGGGGAACTCCCGGCATATATCATTATACTGACGGAACTCTTTTACAAAGGAAAACTTTTGAAAGTTGAAAAGTGCGCTCGGGGGAGTAATTTATACCTACGCGTAGACCATCGGCAACGGCCCGCCCGCGTTACGGTGTAATGTTGTAGCTTCGTTTAGAATATACATATAAACACAGATTCATTTTTTTAGCTTTACGCAGTGTTCCCGATCATAGCAGGTAAGGCGTGACTGCTTGTTGGTTCGATTTCTTCTCTCTTTCTTTCATATATTCTTCTCTTTGCTGTGGTAACGAGAAAGCTTCTTTTAGCCATGTGTTCCCGGCTTAGAATAGGATCACCCTGGTACTGGTGGTGTCGTAAGAGGCGACTAAAGTACGAGTGGGAGAGTCACGCCGCCAAGAATGGCGACACGCATGGGCAGACTCGACCGGATAATTACCACCCTCGGCATTTAAAACCGGCGTGAAATAGTGGTTTTATGCCACTGCGTTTCTCATTAGGTAATGCCGGGCTCCGGGGCCCAGTCACCCCAAAAGCTGGCAACGCACCAGTAGCTCCTCTGGTGTTACGCGGTGTCATGGGCGGCAGTGTTCACTTACTATCAGGTGACCCGTACGCTCGTTTATCATGCTTTTACCATAAAAAAACGAGCAGCGTTGAGTTCGGCCATACAACACGCAATGCCTCCAGAATTAGGTGGAAAGTGGAAACAGAAATGAATGAGACTGGAGTGCTTTAACACTACGTTTCCAGTTTCCCTCTACTATTAGCGGGACATGGTTAAGCCAACAAATAATAATTTTAACTTTAAGAATTGTTATTGGAATGATATTTTTAACTTCACGTTTTCATAGCATGTGTGGTGGATCCGGGCGCCGCGCGTCGTATTTGCTTATTTACTAAAGTCTAAAACAGAAGGTAATTTAGTTATATTTTTTCCTCCGCTTGCACAAGCTAACAGCTAACAGTCTGACTTTGTCTCATTGTGACACGACGGCTTCAATAAAAATTATACTATATTTTTAGCCGCTGATCCATCCACTTTAACCTCTTGGCTGAAAAGGATCTTTTAAGATTTTAAGGATAAGTCCAATTTTTTCTTCTTCAAAAACTAAAATATAAAGAAAATGTATATACGAAGAAAATATAAAAAGTCTGTCAGATATAAAATAAAATCTGTCTTTGTTGCGTTTACGTTCGATATATCACAATTTTAAACTGGAATAGCTCGAGAGTGCCACAGACAGGGGAAACTATCGCATTTATCTTGATCTAGATTCTAGCCTGAGATTAGTTATAACGACGAATGGCATTTTTGACATGTTTTGCCCATTTGGTGCAACACTGACGTATATGCACTTTTTGAAATAGGCAGTGCCTCTAGAATTGAGCGAAAAGAAGGGGACGGACTGTCTTACCACTGGGATCCCCTATTGTGTGCCGGATACAAATATGCCGGATATACCTAAGAAAAAATTACAGATTTATGGTGAATGAGAAAAAGAACCTCGTTTCAGGGTATTTTGATATCCGCTTTCTTCTTGAATTAACATGTCATTGAGCGGCGAAGCTGGTACTTTCTGTCTGGTAATTTTGTAAAACTAGGGAAATAACACAAATTATTTAATAACGAAAAACACAGCAGTAATAATAATTAACTATTTATAACAACTTCACAAATGATTACCCTATCATCCCTTTACTTTAAGGGAGGTGTGATCTACGACGTACAATGTAGGGAGAATTGAAACTGATACAAGTCGCCACCCGGGATAACATTTACAGTTTCTTGTCATACATCGAGGTAGAAAACTTAAATTTCCTTTTGTATATACGAATTACTCAACTTTATTAAGTTTTTGAGTCAAGTATTACATGCAAACTTTCATAATTTCAAATAAGGCAGAGAGTTAATATTGACA
Source organism: Heliconius burneyi (assembly GCA_018247715.1). NCBI lineage: Eukaryota > Metazoa > Arthropoda > Insecta > Lepidoptera > Nymphalidae > Heliconius > Heliconius burneyi. The sequence goes on along the minus strand of DWGR01003979.1, from coordinate 9,605 downwards.
TATTTTAACAATGTTTAACATAAATAAATTGTAACAATCGTATAAGACGTAGCTTGATGAGAACGTATGGTTCAGTGGTTAGAGCGACTGGTCGGTTTCCAGGAGGAGCGTTTGAGTCCCGCTATGTTCAAATTTTTATACGTTTTCTAAGTAAGTAGTATTGACGCACATAATTTATTCACCATTTTCCGTCTAGTACTAGAGAAATTACGTGTTGTATGAGACAACTCAACCCACAACCAAAGCGTTCTCAGCCACACGTTTGTACTCCTGCGTCACGACGGTGTCACTGTTTAAAACTTAGAAATAAAAAAAATATAACAATACATGAAATGATGTTACAATTTAGTTAGGTGACAGAAGAAGCACTATACGAGTATTTCTTTGTTGAGCCAATGATGGTCGAGGTTGGTGGCGCGGACGGTCTTTTTATTTATTGTTTACCTTGAGACGTTACACTTTCAGAATATAGACAGTACAGTATATATTATTAGGACCGATGCAGTAATTTAATACTATATTTCAAAGATAATAGTTGACATATATTGTATGTATTGGTTGATTTATTTAGATTGACCATCGGAGTGCTATAGGACAGTAAACGAGGCGCGGTGTTAAATTCCGCAACTAGGCACATCTTGATAAGTCGACTTTAAAAAATGAAGTGTAGCTAATGGGAATCTAGTGGTAATACTAGGTTCCCTCTGTCTACCATGCTACATGCTGGATACAGTGTGAGGCTAAAAAACTCCGCCAAGATATGCAAGTCCTTACACTGCTTTTTAAGATCTTCAACTACCATAATTTCCTCTTCAATAATTGTAAAGAATATATTTAAAATAATATGTTTTAAAATGTTATTCCGCTCTTAATAAGTAAGAATATTTTTATTTGAATCCGCTTCTGTATTAAATTACAAATACTTTCACTCAAAACCCATTCACAACAATGCGATCAGTAAACAAAATAAACACAATCATCCTTTTTTTGGTATCATTGCGTAACTCGCAAAGCCCGAGGGGAGGGGAGGTGTCTCCTCGTGTTTTTATTATTCCACTAACATCTGTCCTCTGAATAACGAGTACACTTTTCGGCTCCCATACATTATGCAGGAGCTTCAGTACTGTTTCACGCCTTGACTTTTTGGTACAAACCAATGTTTTGTTGAACATTTTATGATTACTACATATATTATGCAGTAGTAAGTAGAATTCTATTTTATTTAGTTTTAAAATTTAAAAGAAAAACCTGGATTTATTGCGAAATTCTACGCTGGTCTTTTTTTGCCTTGGTGCCAGAGCGAAGAAATGAACATGTTAAAAAATAATAATTTATTCTCCCGAGTGGGGATCCACAACCTTCACGTTACAGTCACACCCCTGTCTCTGAACCACGCCGTATTCAGGCAATAATTCCCAGATGTGATGCAAAATGTTGGAAATATAGTACGAGAGCTTGGTAATGATGATCGGGAACGGGAAACAGCGTGATGCTATAAAAAAATAAAAATATATTGTCCACATTAAAAAAGTAGAACATGATATCTCACCTCTCGGTAGCGTGTCAGTGTGATAGTGTGATAATATGATAGTGTGGTGTTCAGATAAACCTGCAGAAAATCATTAGAACGAGCGCCGCAATAGAATTTAATTGGATGCTTTCAGACGCGAGTGGGAGCTTACTGCTTAATGCGCGTACAAATCTTATTCACATATTCTTTTTAGAAAAATCTTTCTAAGTTTTTTGTTCTGTTTTGATCGTTAGTTTGAATGTTAATTGTAATGCTGTTTTTAAGCTTTAATAATATCTTAAAAATAATAAAAAATTAAATGTTGCGTCTTCGTTTTCGCTTAGTGTATAAAAAAATCTCTTTCTTATGTTTTTTTCCTTATAATGTCTCAAGGAACCTCAAGGTTCATGTAGGTTACATGATAGGTTTCTGTAAAATATAATTAATAATTGTACGAAAGAGAATCTATTAATTCCTTTATCAATATTCAAAAAATTTAAAAATAATATACATATTTTACAAATAAATTGTAATAAAATATTGTTAAGCTTATATCAATTAAGGAATTAATAAATATCGGATTGGTAGTGATGGGTGGTGCGCGCGGAGGCGGCGTGGCAGAGTATCCAGCGTGATCAATAATCCTCTTCAATCCCACGGTTCAAAGGGCGCTCGAACAGTACACGTGGATAAATATCCGTTTACGTTCCTAGCGCGACCGTATCTACTGTTATTTCGTATATACTTTTACAATACTGGTGATTTTAACTGACTGCGTTGAAGCCCAAAAGAGGGTCGTGTATATCGTGTTTGAGCCTGTATGTATGTCTGTTTGTGGTTTTTTTTTTTGTAACTATTGCCGTTGTAAGCCAGTGAATCCTCGAACGTCAAAGTCGTGGGATTTGTCTTGATGGTGCGAGTTTTACTTGATATATTAATTTAGTTATAATCCTCTTCAATCCCACGGTTCAAAGGATCCTCGAAACACACACGTGGATAAATCCGTTTACGTCCCAAACGTGACCATATCTACTGTTATTTCGTGTATACTCTTATAATTCTAATGATTTACATGAAGCATTTACAGTCGGGCACTATAAATGTAAATTTGACGGTTGCAGATTTGAATCCTACACGGGGGAATAAATTATATTATCATTTTTCTGCTCTCATAACAAAAGAAAGCGCAACGTTGAATCTCGCTCAGTATGCGTAAGTCCCTAAAACTTGCGTGTGTAAGTGCGTGAAGAAAGGAGAGTCCTAGCACAAGATTCTCTCTCAATCATTTGATAGAAATGTATAATAGAAATACAATAATAAACTGCAATAATCAAATCTTAATTAAACCAGTTATAGCCCAAAGCTGTGTTTGATTAAATCAATTGTACAACAAAGCACTGAGCGCACCGCAGCGATGCACGATGTTTGAATTACAGAGCCCAAGCATGCGGCGCACTGCTTGTTGGACACAGAATTAGTAAATGCAGGCTGCGAGTGTATCTCATACTATTTGGGAAATTTTGCGTGGGTGTTGTCATTCTGTCATTGCCAATAATAGTATGGTTTTGTTGAAATTCGAAGTGAATAATTGTAATACCTAGCGTATCGCAAGGTATAAGCTGAGTTTGGAGATAATGTAGGTGTGATACCTACACTGTCTCTAGATCTCCAGATGGTTTGAAGTGGGGCGCATCCTTTGCTTGGTTTAAGCCGGCTAGTAATGTTTTTTGTCCACTGGTTTGAAACACTGTACTGGTAGCGCGTATCCCTTATGTATGAGGGAAAAAATCTTTTTTTAGTCTTTGATTGATTTTTTTTAATCATTTAAAAGCACACTATTATTTATAGGAATATAATTACAATTTTTTATTTTTTTTAATTATCATCTTCATCGATGTGTGAAAGAGTAGAGAGAAAATAGATAGAGGAAGAGTGAGCAAAACAAAAGACAAAGTAGGAACATGGAGAAAGCATTAAGCTTAATCTTTTAATTTTTATTACTGCAGCTTGTGGAATTTGTCTGTATATATATTATTCGTAATCATTGAATTATTTCCTTCAAAATAAAAAAAAACGCTCTAGAATGTACAGATAGTGTTTTTTTACAAATTTATAGCCCTATCAAAAGGGTATAAATTTGTAAATAAACATTTACTCTCAAATTAGCATATGATTAATTTTCTTTATTAATCTGGTCCTTTATCCTAGACGAGTGGCAATATAAATGGGGATCATATTTGGTGGAAGTACTTAATGGAATACAAGGGATCCCCCAGTATATTAATGAGTCGCGCTGTAGTAAATCTCGAACTCCCCGCTTCGCCTCCCATACCATTAGAAATGATTAAAAACGTATAATCAGTACAAAATACAAATTATTGTTTCCGAATCAATATAGATTAAATTTTAAAATATTAAACATTTCCAGCCTTTGACTCGATTGCTTACACTGCACTGCACTGGTTATATAAATGAAGGGTATACGTTCTAGGTGTGAGTACTTTTGGTACCGATATTTCAACTGAGTAGCGTTCCGCGGTGGCTTTGAATGGATCTGCATCGGAGAGGTGTGAATTGACAGCTTTAAAGCGAAACCTATCCGTGCTCATGTTCTTTTTGTTTCCATGACGTCGTGCTAGTTACTACATGTACGAGTATCACTAATATATTAAATATATATTTTTTATTATTTTTCATGTTAACAGACTAAGCTTATCAGGTGATGCAGGCGAAGTATGTGGAGAATGATTGATGGTACGATATCTAAACAAATTAAACTTTTAATAAAATTACTTATATATTAGCGGCCTCCGCACGGCTTCGCCCGCTATACGGTTGATATTTAATATTATTTAAGTGTATTTGGGGAAAATTGTTTGATTAATTTAGTACGGTTATCTATGTAGACTGTTATAAACTTAACAAATTGCCTGTAAGATTTATCACAATTAAAAGAAAAATGTTTAATTATTTCATATCTATCTAGGTAGGTGATAGACAAACGCACCAAGAGGGTTTTCCCCGTACTAATCCCGATCCCGCGAATTCATTTCGAAATTATAAGCAACCTATATGTAGTTATATATCTTCTCTTAGTCATTGAAAGTCCTATAAAGATCGGTTCAGATGTTCCTTGTGCTCTTTGTAAATTTTTGTGTGTTTTACGTGCGTTTGTTCTCAGAAACTAATTAAACAATTTTATCACGTTCCATGCGTTGCGGTGTCAATTGACGCGGTGTGGATCTTTCCAGTAGTGCTGAGCCGGTATGAGGTAAATTTTCAGAAATGCTCGAACCTGTTTCAGCTTTTGATTTGTTCAGAGGGTTAAAACTAATATGGTCATATGTTATAAACATCAATAATCTCTCAATATTCTATAAATATAGAACGGGACTTAACCCCGTGCCGCACTAGAGGTCTAAATTTAAACCTCGGTGAGAGCCAGGGTTTTATCCCCGAATTCAATTTTTCCACACGAGTTCAATTGAACCCGTGTGGAAAAATTAAACTCATTTCCTGTGTCTAAAATCTCATAAAATTTAATTTCAAGAAGAGAAAAGGTGTCTATATTTGAAAACAAAATTAATTTATTTACGAGTACTAATTGTATTATTTATGAACTTTTGAATAAACCAATTAATGCCCTGCTGTTGTAGTATACTGATCTAAGTCTATAAAATGGAAAAACAATTAATTTTTCCTAAATCAATCAATTTTCAGCAAGCTGAGTACGTTTAAACTCTGTTACTCAGAGGTTAATTAACCTCGCGTCGCACTTGTGGATGATTACGGATTTTTCTGTTACCACTGAACGTGTTAATTCAGTTTTCACTATTGGATTCTTTCAAGCTTCACTTAACATTCAGTGTTAAGTGAGTAACATAACTATTTTATTTCAATCAGATCACAAATAAAAAAGTTATATCAATATAAAGAATTGCATGCGACAATATTGCTACAAAATAAGTGTTTTATTGAATTGGCTGAAACTTTAGCTATCAATGATTAGATTCGATCGAAAGTAATTGAGATGACTAAACAAATAATCGTTTAGTACAAGCGGACGAAGCCACGCGGTGTACTAGTATACAATATTTGTAATAAATGAAATCACATGAAAGTAAACAGTTTCATCGTTTGCCGACAGCCGACGTATCGGAAAACGCTTGTAGATACAATTTCAATCATTTGTGCGATATAAATATGAAATAGAGTACTGTTATGATACCGAGAAGCCCACAACGGGCTTACATCGATCGTAATAATCCCTACATTTTTGTTTGAAATACCTTATGTAACGTATTCGTCAGATTTAGTGGTGCGGAAACTTCCGTGAAAATATGTTAGGGAGTGCGGAAATGTAATTCTTGTTTTTAGGGTTCTGTACCTCAAAAAATAAAAACGAAACCTTAGAGGATCACCGTCTATCCGTCTGTCAAGACATTCAGTCATTCACATCGAGATCGCGTCGAGATATCAAGCTCAAATACTTAAGTCTATGTTCCAGCTGAAACAATTTTAAATATATAGGTCTGTGGTACAGAAAAAATCAATATTGTTAGTCAACGCAATCGACAAATACTACAAAATAATAGATAAAAAGACAATAACTTAATCCTGTAAAGATTCCATGTTTTTCATTTCGAGGTACGAAAAATCAAGCTTTTAAGTAAACTAGTTCCAAGTAAAAGCATTTTTTTTATCTACAGTTGACTAAAATAATTAAAATATAAAAAGAAAAAGTATTTTAGTTCAAAGAAAATATCGTTACTGAGTAGTATTACATAGTAAATTTAATACAAAATGATTGCATACACTCGCAAACTTAAGTTTGTTACGTACCCTCGGTCAAAATCCTCGGTGGGTGAGTCTAACTCGCTCTTGATCGTAATGTGTTTCCTTCTCTACTAAATATAAGGAAAGGACAAAAGAAACAAATACAATTGAGGTACATAAAAAAATAGCAGCTGAAATCTTATAAACTCTTTATATAAAAAAGCTTTGCTGCAACACAGAAACATAAACGAAGCACTAAATAGTACAGTATTGTCAGTACATTGTTGCTGGTACGAGCTGCGAGAATTAACACTGTGAATAATTTATACCTTTATTTCACATAGGAACTTCTTAACATTAAACATTAATTTAGAAATAAGAACAAAGGTAAACTGACACACACAAGGGTGTGACTGTAACGCGACGGTTGTGAGTTCGATCCCCACTCGAGGAAGTGAAATATTTATTTACATTTATATTTCCATTTCTTCACTCTCGTGTCGAGGTAAATCGTGGCGTTAAGTTCTGCCACTCAACACGCAATGCCTCCAGACTTCGGCAAAAAGTAGGGAACGGAGTGTCTTAACACTAGGTTTCCTCTGTCTACCCTGCTATGTGCGGGATACAGCGTGAAGCTAAAAAAAACAACAACAAAACAAAGATAAACTCTTCCGATAGGACGAGGGTCCAGTTCTACGGTGGGCAAAAAGCATTATAGCGTCCGCTTCTGGACCCAAGAGCAAAATGTTATCCTCTTGAGATGTTCGACAAGATTTTTAGCTACAGTGATGGACACATTTACATTCAACATTTATACAGTGTAACTATTGTACAAATTCTGATTTTAAACTAAAAATATTCAATCTAAAAAGTGTATGTTATATTGATGGCTTTCAGGCGTCACCAAATTGTCTAAATTGGACACGTGTTGTATGACAGGTGACAATTTGAGTAGTTTCACGCGATGACAGTAACTCATCACTTGAAAATAAAAATAAAAATCGTTTTTGTAGTGTAATAAATATTTCAACCCGCAACACCTCCAGGATTCGGCAGGCATTCGGCATTTTGAAGGGTCTAAATGGAAATAGAGAACACTAGGTTCCCAGTTTCCTTACACCTATCCTGCTACGTTTGGGATACAGCGTGAAGTTACAAAAAAAGATTATTTCAATTTTATATCTCTATCTTATAATATGTGATTGATAATGTGCATATACGTATGTGCAGTCTTTAATAAAGATATAATAACCAAATTTGCTTTTACATAATGGAGGGCTTATTCCTCCTCTGAAGGACCACAATAACCAACCTACAAAGATACAGAATGACGTTGAATATGAAACTTAAAATATAAGCCCTAGACCGTCGCGCTTACTATCCGATGCCACTATTGCACCACGAACATCTTATAACGTAATTACTCTAAAGTAAATGTTAGTTTTTAAAAAGTGTCTTATATGATTTTTTTCGCCTTCACGCGAAAAGATATTAAAGAATCGACTATAAGCAAATATTTTTGTATACATTAATGAACAGCATTCAATAAATATAAAGTTATAATCTTCACTTTGAGATTTCAAATGTTGTAACAAACGGTGACAAAACGACAGCTGCACAAAGAATTCAAAAACAACGATCTCAAGAGTTATTAGTAACATTCTCTATTACGAAAACTTCCGGTAAACTTTTCGTTCGTTCGTTTTGTTATAGAATAGATGTCAAGACATGATTTCTAGACCTTACGATTTGTTAAAATTACTCGTTATTTTAAAATAATATTAAGTACTTTCCTTCTTTTTATCTTATTTTCAGCTTCACGCTGTATCCTGCATGTATTTGGATAGGCAGGTCGGTTAGTGTTAAGACAATCCTTCCCACCTTCCGCAGATTGCTGGAGTCATAGCGTGTTAAATGGGGAAACTCAACGCCGTTTTGTACCTCGACACCAACACGAAGAAATAAAGATATCAAATATTTTATTTACTCGAGTGAGAATCGAACTCACAACTTGTAGCATTGACTCTGCTCCACGACTGGCCTCATATGAAGTGTAGTATGAAAAAACAAGTATCAGTAAAAATATTTGTTTTAGTCAGTAGCAGTTCTGTCTGTCAGTCATACATTGACGATGAAACAGTTTCCCGACCAGGGAATTTGCTAAAAATGTTTTCACATTTCAAAACAGACAGATACCATTTTTTACAAATAAACATTTCTGTAGAATGGAAAACACAATATTCGAACGGTATAAAATTTTGGCTATCATTTCTCTATACGAGGTAAACGAATAAAAGATTGAGTATTGGCCTCGCCCTCTGCGGCGGACGCAATCCCCCGCGTTAGGCTCATAACCTATATTTCAAACATTCAAAGGCTTTCACTTTGGTGGTTTCTTTATTTTTCTTTTTATTGTTATATTCTTTTTTTCGGCCTCACGCTGTATTCCACATGTATGTTGTAGCAGGATAGTCAGAGCGAACCTATTGTTAAACCACTCCGCTCTCTGCATTCCACTGAATTTGGGAAACATTGCGTGTTGAGTAGCGGAACTCAACCCCGCGCATCCCCTCGACACCAGCGCGAAAAATGAAACATTAAATATTTCATTTCCTGGAGTGTGAATTGATAAAAGTCACACACTTGTAAATAGAAAAAATAACTTTGTAAAAAGAAAAAAATACGATTTATGTACAAATAAATCACGAACCAAAGTTCAGCGAGGCGACATTTACTTAAATTGTATTGCCTAAGGGTTTCAACAGTAATGGAAAATTAAAATTATTTATACTACTAAAAAAATATTATCTACTTCTTTATGCTTGTCGAAGTAATAAAACAGAGTCATTTATAAATATATCACTTTACAGACTAGATTCATCTTAGCTCTGACCGGGAATTTTACAATTATAAAGTTTGTGATTAAAATATGCGGCGCTGAAAACGAAGAACGATGTTAAATTCTTTCGTCTTTTCTTTTCGTATTGTAATTGTAAGTAATAAAAGGTTGTAATAACTATATTACAAGTTTTTATTTCGCTTACAATATCAGTTTTTTGGGATTCCACCCACCTTCTTGCAACTCAATATCAATCACGCATGGTGGTTGTGTAACATCATTCTAAATCCAGCATGGCGGAATACTCAAGATGGCGGGCTAAGTTTTATAATGCATTTCTAAAATAAAAGTAAAAAATGAAAGGGCTTGTTGGCATTAACTAAAAAGCAAAGTGACGTTACTCTCTATCCAAAATGTTAAGCTTTTTAAAATGGGTGTCTTAGAAAGAAAAGGACTTAAAGAAAATATAAGTTTAACTCT
>DWGR01003978.1:0-11599 GCA_018247715.1 Heliconius burneyi | reverse complement strand
AAATTAACAAAAAAAAACAAACTTTATCAATTTCGATCGGATCCCACTATCAGAATCTTACCAAACTTTCACCATACTATCCTTGAAGTGTATCCTTTCAAATAAAAAAAGAATCATCGAAATCGGTTGGCGCAATGGCTTACAGAAGTCGGTTAAAAATCGTGTTGTTTAAGCGGGCGAAGTCGCGAGTACATACATAAAATATATCCAATGTTGACAGATATCATTGACGAAGTTGTTACAAAGTGATGACGTACAGCTTTTTTAAATATCTATGATTTTGCCTGACGAATATTAAAGTTCCACAGTTTTATAGCTTGCACCGTAAAAGATTGGTCAAAAAATGTTGTCTTGTGTACAGGAAGACGTAACGTTAGGTTATGTAACGGTCTAGTTAAATTTCCTGGTGCACTAATAAATTCAAATTTTTCCTTCGAGTAAGAAGGAGCAGTAGGATTAAATATACTGTCGTCCAAGATAGAGTTTGGCCAAAATAAACACCAAGATTTTTTACGGTATCACAAAAGGGTATACAGGTAGACGCGGGAAGTGTGGGTGGGGTGGTGTGGGATGGGCACGGGGATGAGCGGTCCGGTCATATAATAAATTACACTGACATATAATAAATTACACTGAAGTTTATTTCGCATCCGGAATATATATTGACAATGTAACTTATATTACTTTCATCCCTTCACAACTTTTTATTACAAATCACTCAATCAACATACATTTCTCATATTTGGGGAAACATTTTTTTGTAGTTTTCCATAATATTTAAAAAATTCTAAAATCCGATAATACAATGAAATTTAAGCATTCTTACAGTTTACCACTACATTCATTTAGTATTGAAAATAAACGATCATCATAATAATTAAAAATTGATTTAAGTTCTCGATAGGTATATTTTTACAATTTCAACTAAAATACGCTCATTGGTGGGGGCGGGTTAAAGTGCAATCATACGTTCGAACGAACACTATACATAGTATACATTTGTAAAAGTATCAAAATCGAGTAAAAGGCCTACAAAAAATTATCTCGAGATACTAACATTCGTTTACGTAGTGTAACCTAAAAATTGACCTATTTAACAAGGGAGCCGCCTCGCGCCGTGTTACGTTCCGCCACGTCCCGGGTCGTCACGCCGAGCGACGGGTCCCGCGCCAAAGGGTACCCAGGGTAGGTAATTAAACTATTTGGCTTAATTATATTTATATGAGATGAAAAAGTAAATAAAAGCAGTGCAGTGTCGGGGGCGGCGCGCTAGTCCTCCGCCTCCTCGTCCTCGGACTCCTGCTGCTGCAGCCACGTCAGCCATGTGTTCACCTGGAACAGCGCCTCGCCCTTGCCGGGGTACGCGTCCGTCACGTCCTCGCGCCAGCGCAAGAACGCCTCCTCCTCGCACACCTCCAGGTTGTACAGGTACATGAACCAGCGTAGCAGCATGCCCTTGGGGTAACGGTGACGGTGCGCGTGCAGCTGAACGGCGTATACCGCTGCCAGCTGCAGCTCCGCGCGGCCCTCCAGCAGCGCCGTCAGCAGCGGCGCGTAGGCCTCCGCCAGCGTCTTCTCGCGCTCCAGCGCCGCCTTGTCAGGGGTGCCCGCCGCGCCCGCCGCCGCCGTCACGTGCTCGGCCACCAACGCCACGAGCGCGGACACGAAGGCGCTATTGTGGCGCACAGCGGGCTCCACATTGGCCTTGATCCAGCGGTACAGCGAGGGCGGCGCGGGCTCGGCAGCCAGCTGGCGCGCCAGCGCCGCCTGCACGCGGAGCTGCGGCACCAGAGCGCCCAACCCGCGTGCCTCCAGCGCATCAAGCGCGCGCGCCGCGCTGCCCTCGCGCTCGGACACGTACGCGCACAGGTTGAGCTTGCTGTCGGCGCACAGGGCCAGCAGACGCTCAGCGCCCACGGCCGCGGCCAGCGCCTGCAGCACCTCGAGCAGCAGCGGGTGGTGCTGACCGCCCTCGCACCAGGCGCCAACCTCGGACAGCGAGATTAGCTTGTGGCGCACGGCGTGCGCGAGCAGTGCGGGCAGGCACGCGTGCGGGTGATGCGCCAGCAGCAGTGCCCGCAGCGCCTCGCCGAGCGGCGCTCGCTTGACGGCGCGTACGACGGCGCAGGCGGCGGCGACGGTGGTGTCGGTGGCCAGCGCGTGCTCCAGCACGGCCACGATGACACGGCGCAGCAGCTTGTCGGGCAGCTGCAGGTCGCGCAGGCGGCGCAGGGGCTCGGGCACGTCGGCGGTGTCGCTGGGATCGCCGAGGTCGTCGAGGTCGCCGCCGGCCGCCAACACGGTTACCGCCTCGATAGCAAGGCGGCAGGCCTCCTCCTTGTTCAGACCCTGCAAATATTTATGATTTTCCTAATTAATACAAATTTACAATATGACTGTTTTAGTCATTTTAAAGTGCACGAGATTTACTGCATTAATTAACATCAAAGATTCTTAGTCTCATTATTATTATTTAACAACTGATATCTGTACAGACTCGAGTCGAGTGCGACGCTGTCAGTTCATTACTATGAAATATGAATATAATATCATATAGCGACAAATATAAAATATGACGTATATTTCTCTATATACTAATCTAGTAATATTATAATAATTAGTGCGTTACCTTAAGCAACAGGCAAAATAAATTCATGGATATGAAAAATTAAATAAAAAAGTGAATGAAATTATTATAATATGGCCCCATTATAATATACAAATAACTTTAATGTGGTATTTCAAAAAGAGAGGAAAAAAAAGGTTAAAGAAAAAAAGATGAAAAAGTGATTACACAGTAAGAAATGACGTGTAGTTAATGTAAGCTGTAACCTTATCTTTCTTGGGCTTGTCCTTCTTGTCGGGCGCGGGCTTGATGGTGATGGCGGGTTCCTTGTGCAGCGGCGGCGCGCTGGCAAAGGTGGGCGCCAGCACGGCCTGCGAGGCCAGAGGCGGCGCCGGCTGTTGCGGCCGCGACAGCCGGTTGGCCGTGAACAGCAGCGAATTGGGTGCCGGCCGCATCTGCAGCTCCTGTAGGCCCGTGACGGGTACACGCGCCTTGCTGCGCCCCGCCTCCTTGGCGTGTTGGTGCGCGTGTTGGTGGCCGTGCTTGTAGTGCGAGCGCGGGAAGAAGCCGGGTGCCGAGCGCTGGCGGAACGCGTCGCGTAGCCCGTTGCCGAACAGCTTGTCGGAGGGCGGCACGAGCGCGGCGGGCGGCTGCAGTGCCAAGCCCGCCAGCACGTCGTCTAGCGGGCGAGCGCGCAGTCCGCCGCGGAACAGCGCGCTGGGCTCGCGCTCGCGGTCGCGCTCGCGCTCTCGGCGTGGCTCGTCATCGGCACGCAGCTGGTGGATGGGCACGGGCCCCTCAGCGCTGACGGCCGTGCGTGGCACCCAGCCGCCGCGCCGCAGCTCGGCCACGTCGCGCAACATGAAGCGGATGCGCGGCGCCAACTCGCGCGAGGCCGAAAGCGTATCGATGCGCGCGAAGTACTGCTCCATGAGGCCACGGCCGCGCTCCGAGTCTAGCACGCGGCCGCAAGTACGCACCAGCTGCGCCAGGCACTCCAAGTCCTCGTGGTGCTCAGCGGCAGCACGGCGCGCGAGCAGGTTCTGTATGCAGCGGTGCAGGATGGACTCTGCCAGAATTTCCAGCTTGCCGAGCTCGCCTATGAACTTTATGTTGCCCAGCATCTTACACTTGGCCAGATGACGTTTTTCTTCTTCTTCCGGAGTGAGCACTTTATCTTCGAACGCCGCGAATGCCTGATTTGAATAAAAAAAATTTAAAATTACAACAACTCTTATATTAATAAAGTTACAAATTCCATGTACTGTTTTGTCATATGACAAATGATTAAATATTCATATTATAATGAAATATAATGAACTTGTGCGTGGAAAATTATAATGAACTATAATGAAAAATGAAATATTATTAATAAATTATTATTATCTTTTAGCAATATTGAGCCAAAGTATATAATTTAGGAATTTAGTAAATTATTACATGCACTATGTTAAATGTTGCGTACAGAGTGTGACTGTAAAACCGACTAGTTGTGGGTTCGATCCCAACTCAAGATAAAATATTTATTTAAAAATTTGTATTTCCAACACGCAATGCCTCCAGAATTCGGCAGAAAGTGGGGAACGGAGTGTCTTAACACTAGATTGCCTCTGCCTACCCCGCTGTGTGCCGTATACAGTGTGAAGCTATGTTAAATTTTTTACTTACAATTTTCTTTATAACTTACTAACATTTTCACTTTATTTTTTACTTAAATTACAAATTTATACTACGAAAACGATTGAACGATTTAAAATACGAATTACTCGTTTTGAGATCGTTAATGATCTTCAGATTCTGAAGACACAACTGCTTTAGAAACAATGTAAGTAAACAGTTATTGTATTAGATATATTGTGACTGGGTTTAAAACTATAAAATATGGCAATGCTGGTTTGTTTATCCATAACCACATACCATTTAACTACACGCTTTATCTCTAGCGGGGTAGTCAGAGAGAACGATGCGCCAAAGGCCACGGTCTCTATATACCTCTTTCGCCCCGTCCAATGGCATCAACCTCTTCATACATGCCCTTCGGGGGGCCCTCATGCTTTTTACGAAACCTTCCTCCAGTATCCTTGATACTGTGTTTTTAAGGTTAACCGAGGTCTCCCCCTACCTCTCTTCGCTCTCACTTTTCGATCATAAATCTATTTTGCCACTCTTTCCTCACTCATTCGTTCAACGTGCCCAAACCAGCTGAGCACGTTTTTCTTCATTCTCACTGTGACATCCTCGCTAGTGCCTGCCATTATGTGTCTCTCTTCATTGCGGATTCGATCAGCTAAGCTGACTCCGCATATCCTACGAAGAGATCGCATGTCCACGGCATTCATCTTTTTTTCATTCTTCTTCTGTAATAACCATACCCGTATAACAACGTCGGTACCAACACTGCATTGTGTACGGCCAAACGCGCAGCTGTGCTGTCGCAACCTTGTTAAGCACCCGATTGGATATCAAAGCGACATGGACAGCTCCTACTACCATGCAGGCTAAATGATCTCTGTAAAGAGACCTTACAGCGTGTAGCAAAGGTCCGCTCACATTGTACCGGGGTAGTATCTCCCATAATTTCGATCTTACAACTCTGTCAAATGCCTTTTCCAAGTCCACAAAAGCACAGAAAACTTTTTGGTCAACAACCAAAAATTTTTCCGTGATCATAGGACGGAAAAGATCTGATCCACGCACCCTCTTCTAGGTCTAAAGCCTCCCTGAGCCTTCCACAACAGTCTTTCGGATCTCTCTTGCATTCTTCTCGCTTTTGCATAAACTTTACTACCTAAGCTAATCAAGCTGATAGCCCTATGGTAACATACCATTTATATGTTAAAAAGTATAAATCGTGTAACTCCATAACCTTCATAATATGCACATCACAACAAGTACACTTGTTGGCGTTGTACACTTAGTCTACGCAAAATGAAGTTTCATCAGCAATGTGACAGTCGCTTGGACCTGAACTTAATAACCATTTCGTTGCATTTCATTTATTGTAAATAGCAGAATTTATTTTAAATTTCTACTTTTTATACATGTATGAATTTTCTTAATATTTTTGAATGTATCGTAATACCTGTGACAAAAGAATTAGCAAGTTATGGTAAAGGAAATGTAAGAATAATATCTATGTTGTAAGAATAATTCATATCTATGTATGTATAAGATTATAAGAGCGCAAGAGTGCGCGTGATCACCTGAGCGCGGTTTTCGAACTCGGTGCGACACTTGTTGAGCAGCAGCAGCTTGAAGGTGCAGGGCTGCCCTGGTGGCTCGAAGTTGGGCGCCTCCTCGCTCAGCCGCTTGCACAGCTGTGCGTACATGGACGAGTACTTGGGTTCGTCCAGCGCCTTCTCGAAGATCAGCAGGATGACTCCCTTCAGCACCTTGTCCGAGTCCAGCTCCAGGCCGAGGAGGTCATCGCTCAGCTTTTGGAACTTCTCCGGAGTGAGTTTGTTGAGTATGCCGCGCACCTGCACATTGCGCGACTGCGTTAGCGTCGTCTGGGGGTGGGTGTGGGTGACGAGGGGGTGTCGGGTGACATACCTTCCTGTGTATGACGTCGTGCTTGGCATCGCCGTCGGGCACCTCGTGGTGCAGCAGCGAGGATGGCGGGACCCAGCGCCGCCTCGGGGGGACCGGAGTCCGCCCCGCGGCGCGCAGCACGGGCCCCGGCTGCCGCGCGCTGTCCGTCTTGCAGCCGGTGTCGCCCCGCTGTGACCGCGCACTGCCGCGCTCTGCTGTGCTCGCCCAAGGGTCGCCTCCGTTAACACTCTGTAAAGGAACATGGAGAATATAGCGTACCTGTGAGTGAATTGTGCTCACCTGGCACGCATGAAACGCCATATATGAAGAAATCAATCGATTTTATTGTATACTTTTTAAAAAAATCAGCTTCACGCTGTCTCCCGCGCACAGCAGGGTAGGCAGACGAAATCTAGTATTAAGACACTCTGTTCCCCACCTTCAGTCGAATTTTTGGTAGCATTGCAAGTTAATTGGCGAAACACAGCGACGCACTTTTTGTCTGGACACCAGACCGAAGATATGGAAATATAAGTTTAAATTAACATATCATTTCTACGAGCGTGGATCGAACCCACAACCAGTCGCGTTTACAGAGACACTTTGTGCCCATGAGCCAGGACTTGCCTCTTTGTATACATTTTGTAGTGATAAAAATGCTATGATCAAGATATTCGGAAGGACATTTTGGTGAAAAATCTGTATAAACCCCTTCAAGTTTGTTTTCTATAGAATATTGTATTCGTAAATCTAGTCATGACTAACATGAAAAGTTTTGAACACGTTGACTTCTATTTGTTTTCTTATTGTTTCATAGTGGTCTAAGGGCCACATTCGCCGTCCACGAATAAAGTTTTACATACAAAAACTGCACATCATTTCTATCTTTTTTGCCACTAAACACTAACAATAATCTTAATAGTTGACGGAATGGCAACAACTAAAAAATGCTATTTTTGCTTTTCGGTACTACTATATAAATTATTTTGAAAACAATTTTAAATATTGTTTAAATACCATACGTTTTAATTAAAATAATTCTAGCAAAAGTAATAAAAACTATATGTGAAACTATAAAATAAACTTTTTTTATTTAATTATTTATTTTCAAGTATAATTTTATCATTAATGAACGAAAATAGATAATACATAATTTATAAATATGAAAAGAATATAAAAAAATCAACTGCACGCTGTATTCCGCAAGCAGCAGGATAAGCCGAATTCTGGAGACATTGGTGTCGAGTGTGGTTAGCGTACACTTTGTGCCCCTGTGCCACGACTGGCCACAAGTATGTGGAAACGAAACGCATGTGTCAAATGTTTATTTTAATTTTATAAGTCTCACATAGACGCGGCTTAGTTTAAACGCTTTTGTTTTATTTCGCTATTAAGCCCGACTTTGGTCGCAACCGGGTAAAAATACCATCTACATCATTAAGAGACTTGCCGCTTTCAGTACCTTTCTGCATAGAAACAAGAGACGCGCTCCCCACGCTAGCAGTTGGCGCCGCGCCCTTGGATATAGTAGACTTGTGAAGTATCGGTAAAAATTATCCAATAGTAGCAGTTTATGTAATGACTTTTTAATATATATTTTTTCTGTGATAAATTACTCAACTGATGAAGGAATTCCGCAACAAGAAGATAGTAACAATGAAATTACATCAGAAACTGAGGACCTTGAGGAGCACAATAACCATGACAGCAAGCGGAGGCGGCGAGGAAATTAATAAAGTGAATATTTCAATAATTCAAGCATATGCTCCCACAGAACGATCTAGTGAAACTGAAATACAAAGATTTTATAAAAATCGAAAAACAGCCTATGAATTATCCGATGATAAAGTTCTGGTCCTCGGAGATTTTAATGCAAAAATTGGACAACCTAGAAAAGAATGTTCTTCTTTTCTTATAATGGGAAATTATGGATATAGTTCACGAAATGAAAGGGGAGAAACAACTAATAAGTAATACCTTTGAAAATAAATTATCAATTATACTTAATACCTTCTCCAAAAAAATACAAAGTAGAAGATAAGCATGGATGTCACTAGACCACAACACCAAAATGAAATAGATTTCATTATGACAATTTAGACTTCTCAGGGCAAAGTTGGTTTTAAATCGCCAAAAACGAACAGGAAGAACTTTAGGAGTCTACAATCTGATCATGTATCAAAAGAAAACATAAATTGTTACTTATATACGAGTCAACATCGTACCGCTAAAATTTCAGTAGAAGCTACAAATGTCCAATCCCGTTATGACATACTAGAAGAAGCTATAACTTTCAGCCTCTCATGTAAGAATAAACTTGCTAAAAAAACTAAACACCGAGTATTTAATGACAAAACAGAAGCATTAATTAAAAGACGATCTAAACTAGCGAATATGAAAAATAAAGATAAGAATATAAGAAAAAAAAAGCAATATATATAAGCAATGCAGTTACTAAGTCAATTAGAGCAGACAGAAAAAACATCATTATCAAAAATTTAAAGAAATATAGCTTCACGCTGTATCCCACACACAGCAGGGTAGGCAGAGGAAACCTGGTGTTAAGACACTCCGTTCCCCACTTTCTGCCAAAATCTGGAGGCATTACGTGTTGATACAACGTGAAGCTATTTTTTTTAAATGAAATATAGGAGTACAAAAAAAGCATATAGCGGAGTTAAACTTAAGCAAATATTGGATTCAGAAATTGCAATACGATAATAAAGAGACGAAATCAAGAAATTATATCATAGAATTACCAACAACATTTTACCAAGACTTATACAGAATAAGCGACAAAGTAGGTAAAACCCGATGAGTATACAAAAAATGCAAGTAAAATGCAAACAATAAAAAGGTAGAAAATCAAGAAGTATATAATTGAATAAAACAACTTAAAACATATAGAAGCCCAAGTTCTGATGGCATACCAAACGAAGCGATAAAACTAGGAGGTCCCATGCTAATGAGTTACTTCACACGGTTATTTAATATGGTACTCGAAGTGGAAACTGTCCCAAGACAATGGTGCACATGGGATATAATCCTTCCGCATAAAAAAGGCAACCCGTTGGACATAAAAAAGTATAGCCCAATTAGTTTAATGTCTAACATAAACAAATTGTTTGCATCAATAAAATAGACAGCAAACAATCAATAGAACAAGCAGACTTTCAGTCTGGCTTTAGCACAACAGACCACTCTTTATACAAACACTGGACCGAGTTATCGAAAAATATAGGGAACGTGATCAGCCGATACTATAAGCCACCAGTCCATTTAGAATGCTTTAAAAATGTGTGAGGTATATCCAAAGAAATAGAAAGAAGAATAAGTATAACTTGGAAGAAGTGTTCCAAGAAATTTTGAAAACAGATTATTCCATCAATTTGAAAAAAACTGTATTTGATATTTGTCTTCTCCCTTGCTTATTGTTCGCTAGCCGAACATGGATTTTTACGAAAAAACTGAAACAAAAAATTCAGGTTACACAACAAGCTATAGGAAGAAGCATATAAAAAATAAAAAAAATACATAAAATAAGAAACAAAGTCATTAGAAGTAAGACTAAACTAACAGACGCATTATCCCAAGTCCTAAAACTTAAGTGGCAATGGGCAGGTCACATACGAGTACACCTTACTCTGATCATCGCTGGGCCATACAAGTAACAAAATGGAAAGGTCCTATAGAAAAGAGAAAAGTAAAGGCCAACAAGACGGTGGGCTGATGATATTATATAAAATGGAGGAATAAATTGGACAACAACAGCAAAAAATAGAAAGGAATGGTCTTCCACCTCAGGAATGGTGAAGGCCTCCTCCATCCTCTTGGATGGAGGAGGCCTTAGGAACAGGACACATAAGAATTAGACAACTAAGAGTACTAATACTAGCATAGATTATATATAATTCATACTAACATTAATGTAGGATTAACATCCATTGAATTCGAAACATTTGGTTGTGAAATAAAGGGCTTATTATTAATTTGAATAATTCAGTATTCTAACCAATAAACTCACTCAATAAACATACTCACTGTCCTAACACAATTTTAATTATTTTGAATGGGGGAAGGGGAAATGTAAATAAAAATTATTACAAGACTACCATATTATTCTTTATTAAAATATACTATAAGAAACAATTTTGAATCGTCGAATGAACATGTAAACAAAAAATCTACCACCGGTTCGGTAAGCAGTTCTGCTGAGAAGAGCTGGCAAGAAACTCAACAGTTGCACTTTTCAAAACTCAATGGCATAATTTAATTATGACATTGACATTGGCGAAGTGATTTTGTGCTCAACTCGCACGCTCGGAACGCTATATTCAAAAGAACAGAACAGAACAGATTTAGGATATTAGTTGGCAGCTATCCTGCATGACATTCAATAGACATCAATTCTATACATGTTTATCGTCTAAATATTCTTAATCAGTGTAATATGCTTTACCTGTTAGAATTTTTTTACAGATACTTTAAATTTTGGCAGTGGCAAATTTAGAATACACTGTGGAATTTTATTATATACACGTATACTCAGATCCATAAAAGATTTGTTAACCTTTTGGATGCGAAAGTGTAGCGTAACAAGCTTATCTTTATTTCTCGTTCTATCAATATTTTTGTATGTCTATCACGTAGACATACAAAAAAAAGAAAAAGCTTATAAAGAATAGATATGAGGCTTGGGAGGGATTGCAGGATACTCTTAGCGTGTTCTGTGATTTGACGAAGGCCTCTTATTGCCTACAGCACTTAACATCGGTTATGAAGCTACACCACTACGGCATAAGGGAAGTGCACTCAATCTTCTAACCTCTTATTTAGCTGACAGAGTTCAGAGGGTTTATGTGAATGACAAGAAATCTCCTGGTTCAGCAATCAGTAGGGAGGCCCAACAAGAGTCTATTTTTGGTCCTTTTTTCTTTTTAATATATATTTCAATGATTTACCGTATCTATTTGAAAAGAACCATGAGATAGTATTGTTTGCTGATAACACTTCTTTGATTTTTTAAATAAAAAGACAACAAATTGTATATAACAATGTTAATAGTGCTCTCTCGAAAGTAGTACATTGTAAACCAATGTAATTAATAAATACAATACTATTGAAAAGTAAATAAACTAAAAGCATGATTTTTAGAACACTTAAAGCAAAAATTGTTGATGCCGATGTACTCTTAAATGGTCCTATCGATTCTATCATATTTCTCGGTATCACCATAAACTCCAAATTACAGTGGGGACCCCAAATTGATGGATTGGCGAAAAGTCCTAGCTCAGCAGCTTTCGCGGTCAAAAACATTTGATCATTAACTGACGTGTAACGGTACGACTTGTTTACTTCAGCTACTTCCACTGCATTTTTTTTTTTTTATAGTAAAAGGACAAGGCAAACGAGCGTTCGGGTCACCTGAGGGTAAGTGATCCCCGCCGCCCACGACCCCGTGCAACACCAGAGGAGTTACAGGTGCGTTGCCGGCCTTTAAGG
>DWGR01003977.1:0-11601 GCA_018247715.1 Heliconius burneyi | reverse complement strand
AAAAAAAAAACAAACCCCCCCCCCCCCCCCCCCCCTTAAGCGCTTGTATTTCTTGAGAACAACTAAACGTAGAAATGGTATCGTCGAACAAGCAATCATAATCCCCAATTTCGTATAGACGTCACGGAATATTGGTTCAATATATCTTGTATTTACTACTGTCATAAATAGTAAAATCTTCTAAGATTTACTTTGATAATTTAACTTACTTTAAGAATAAAATTTTAGTAGTATAAGAGGCCGTCGCCGAAGGAGCACATTTAATTGTAAGCTGATGTGGATGGTTGTGGCTTAGATCTCTACTTGGGGAAATAATTTTTATTTACCTTCACACGGTAACTTGGGAAAATAGTCATGAGATACTCTGTTCTCATCTTAATGAGTTGAGAGAGATTAAGAAACTGCGGTTGCCACTTTCCGCCGAATTATTCAGGTATTGCATGTTGTTTGGCGTAATTAAACCCCGTGCTTCTGTCACGTTAATTTTGAGAAAATTTTAAATGTAAAGCTAAAAAGTGCTATACCAACTATCCATTATCATATAAAGACTATACCTAAACACAAACTTACCCATTTTTTTCCTAAAATTTGATAAAGCCTTCAAACGGATCAAATACGAACGAACCATTAATCAATCAAACATTCTCTTTCGCAATACCAGTACAAAGCTGTCATCATTCACTCTCCGCCATGTTGTTTTTTTATTTTATTTAAATTCATTCATTCGTTCACTTATTTTATTTTTGTTTACATCTGTATTGTGTTTTGCTGAATTAAGTTTTTTATGAGACAAAAAAACTATTGTTTACCGTCCCAGTTCATGTGAACGTTAGGTAGGTATATAGGTAGGTATGCTTGTAAAACATTTTTGTTTCTTTTTGTATAGAAATTTAAATGAAAATTGTGAAAACAGGAGTTTCACCCGCCTTTTTCGGATAAAACATTGAAGCGTTCAAACTGTTCAAAAGTTTCATGTGAGGCCGTCTTGTTTTAATAAAGATGTCTTTAAAACTTTATTTTAGTAAGAAATTTCTTAATCTAATTTGATATTTGAAGCAAACCAATCGTAAGCACCCGAGGATGATAGCTTCGCGCGTTATCACGCATAGCGGAGGTAGGCAGAGAGAACTTAGAGTAAAAACGCTCCGTTGCCATAATTTTCACCCTGATTAAAGACAGAATGAATGAGAATGTTTGAAACGCACTGAAAATTACGTTTTATTTTACAAAAGCGGGATAAATAATTCATTGCCTCGAGTAGTGATTGAACCCACAACCTTTTACAGTCACGATAGTATAAACTATATATACCTGAATACTTATAAGAATAATAAGTACATATATCTAGGTAAATATTTAGAAAAAACTAAAAAATACAATAAAAAGAAATATGAGATAAAAAAAACATTACATCTATTTTCAATTGTCAATCAAAACACAAAATTGACACAAGCGAGATAAGCATCGTACCGTCTGAACGAACATTAATCAATCAGAACACGTTCGCAGTACACGCTCGTAATCATTCAGTTGCCCACAGGAGTTTCATTTCGTATTTCATTCATTCATTCGTTCAAACTACAATTCGTTGTTAGATTTTGCACTATTGTACTGAGAAAGCAGTTGATATCGTCGAACGGTTAAGCACAATGGTAAGTTTGTAAGTCAAAATATATGATTTTTATCATTGCGTTTTTTGGAAATATTTTGGAAATCTACAGAAATAAGTTTTGTTTCTTTTATGCTGCATAATGCTTTTATTCTTTAATGCTAGATATAGCAGGGAGGCCAGTCGTGGCGCAGGTCCACAAAGTGTGATTGTAAAACCGACCGGTTGTGGGTTCGATGCCCACTCGGGGAGATGAAATATTTATTTAAAATTATATTACCATTTCTTTGCTCTGGTGTCGAGGCAAAGCTCGGCGTTAAATTCTGCTACTCAACACGCAATGCCTTCAGGATTCGGCAGAAAGTGGGGAAGAGTGTTTTAACACTAGGTTCCCTGTGTGTGTGTGCGCTGTGTGCGGGATACAATATGATTTTTTTTACATAAAGCAGCCTACTTCACTTTTTGCTCTATTTCTAGATATTGCACGTTGAATGGCAGAATATACGTCGTATTTTATCCAGAGTGGGAAAATAATAATAAATCCCTCGACAGGGAATCGAATCCACAACTATCGCGATTACAACGAGGCACTGTTACGATGGTTATATTAACAATATAATGTAAGTATTCACGTCGTGCTTCTAACGAGATACATTTAAACAAACTGCAGTTCCCGCTGTTAGAACTATAGGATATAAATAGGTTCCATATCTCAAATGTCACTTATAACTAATTCTGCAATTTACTTTAAATACCTGTTTCGCGAATGTATCTTTTATTATATCTTATGTTAAAGGCGACATATAATTGATATTTGAGTTTACAATATTTACACAATATTTAAAAATATTAAAATGGGTCTTATTGGGATATTTGTTGAGGCCAGTTTTGGCGCAGGATCACAGATGTGTGACTGGTTGTGAATTCGATTATCAGTCGAGGAAATATCTTTTTTTTCATTTTCCTCGCTCTGGTGTTGAGGCAAAGCGCTGTTCGCTCTTGCAAATGTTTCCAGAATTCGATGGAAAATGGAGTACGGAGTGTCTTAACACTAGGGTCCCTAGGGTTATTTTGGGTGCAGGATGCAATACGAAGCAAAAAAGTATAGTTTTCACTTATTGTTCACACATAAAGGAATAGAAAATATTGTAAATATTGCTGTATGCCTAAGTAAATATTTAGAGCTATGGTTAATGATTTATTATATGCAAAGCCACTTACACTTACCTTAATTAAATACTATATTCGTTATTGACTTTTTCCTATAAGAATTTATTATACTCTCTAACAACAACCTCTCTAAAGACTAGAAATTTCTTGGCTGTTTCCAAAACATATGGGTTTTTAGGGTTCCATATCTTTATAGGAAAAAAGGAATCTTTATAATATCACTTCGTTTTCTGTCCGTTCGTCTGTCTGTTTGTGAAGAAATGTTATCTCTGAAACGCCTGGATATATCGAGTGATATTCAAACCATATACTCAGATCTACGGACCTATGATTTCTTGAAAACAACTTATTTCTATATTTACTATAAAAAACGTATATTTCTTAAATTTTAAATAGGGTATTTAGTTGACCTAAGATTTGACAGTTAACATCTACAGATAGTCCTAGTTCAGGAAAAAATCTGAAATCATTTGTGGTTAAATCCCAAAGTTATAGAAGGGGGGATACCCCCTTCTATAACTTTAGAAGGGGGAAAACATTTAGTATAAAGCCGCTAAGCTTGAATCGCTTGAAAGCGAGATCTCCAATTTTTGGGCGAACGCGACTCGAGCTTGTACGATTTTTAGTTGTTGCATTTGCAATATATCACTCTGAAACTATTATTTGAAGTTATATTAAATAATAGTAGAATGAAATAGAAAAATAAACGATTTATTAGGCTCAATTCACTTAAAATTATAAGGCAATTAGCTTTATTAAAGAAAAACCTCTCTGTCTCTGCCCCTAATCTGATATACGCCAACGGCAAACAGCGTGAAAGAGCCAAGAACACAACTCCAATTGTCAAAATACTAAACACGCTAACTATAAATAATATGTAAAATATAACTTATATAAAATGAGAATAGTAAAATCCAATTTCCTAGGCCTTCTCTAATCTTTACATAGGCATGACAGATGCGACAGAAGGATGGATGAGTAAGACGAAGTGCAAAAGGTTATTTTTGGTTCCACAAATAAAAGAAAATATTATTTTCTTCTATGATAATTTGTTTATATATGACGGGTTGTAACACAAATTCGTATGTTTCACGTTTTATATATTATATTTATATATTGTTGCAATATATATGGTATAGTTTTTTTAGCTTTACGCTATATCTTGCACATAGGAAGGTATAGCTGGGAAAGTGTTAAAATACTCCATCCCCAATGATCACTTACGATTTCCCACTAACTGCCTAATCCTTAAGGCATGGCGTGTTGAATGGCGGAACCCAACACCGCGCTTAAATATTTCATTCCTCTGAGTAGAAATGTAATCCATGCAAGTCGCACACTTGTACCACGACGGCTTCAACCTTACATTATAAAAAAAAATTAATCAACTTACAAGCAAAATTCATATAATTTGATTACGTTTCGTTTTCCAAACATTTTAATGGTAACACGATATCGAAAAACTGTTTAGCCTTCAGTAATACCTATTATCCTTTGGTAGACATCGCACGCCCCATATATAAGTGTACACAGGATGTTGTTTTAGGACAGGAGTAAATATGTATTTAAGCATTACGTACTCGATTTTGTCAGCGATTTTTTATGGGCTAATGGAAATTCTGAGAGTTTTCACGCTGTATCCCGCACATAGTAGGGTAGACAGATTTTTTTGTCGATCATCAGGTTAATGTTGTTAGCCCTATTGGCTTTTACAGCGACACCGGTTGGGTAGGGAAGACGGTACTCTGTCCCTGAATAGAAAGAAGCAAGCCTGCCTGTGAGCCGACGGCGGGAAGGGCGCTCCCTATGGGGCTCGACCCTAGGCTTGCGGCCGTCAAGCGGACTGGAAAGGTCAGAGGCAATCTGTGAAGCTAGTGTTAAGAGATTTCGTTCCCATTAAGGCACCGTCAATATTTTCGATTCTTTATTTTCCGCTGAATTCTATAACAGTTTTTGTGTGTTGAGTGGCGGAGCTAATCGCCATAATTTGCCTCGTCCCCAGAGGGGGAAATGAATTGATGATGAATGGCGTCGTGATAGTCTCAACGTGGGGAAAATGGGTCTTTTTAGAAAACTAATACATTTATCAAAAATACTTAGATTAATAACAAAAAAATGGCAAAAATATATTACTAACTAAAGATAGATAATGAAGTATTAGATCACTATCTAGAGACAATGAACTACTTGTTCAGTGACTTAGGTGATCTTCAAACTCAAACACATGTTTACATGACTGTCGGCGACATGTCTAGTCTAGCCTTATCAGTACTTTCATGTTTTACGTAACTGATAACAAAGGTAATGGAGAATCTATCTAACTTTTATTTACCATCGAAAATGAATAAATGTGCTTAAAAAAACAATTATGTTTCCCAGTTATCTGTTATTTCCCTCATATCAGGGTAGACAGAAAGAATAATTTCAACACTCCGTTTTTCCTCGTTGAGGAAAAACGGAGGTTTTAGGGTTGAGCCTCGTAACGCTGTATTTAGCCGTGACATGCTGTCCCATTGTACCACGATGGAGTCAAATATAATTCGCACACAGGGTAGCGTTCAGTTACGCACCAAAACGCCGTATATGTCCAAAACAATCATATATGTAAGAACAAATAGAAAATTATTTTATAGTAATCATAAGTCCTTGCTTATTCATAATATAGGAGATACGTTAAAAATATTAACAAATACTATAAGTTTTCCAAAGTAAATATAGTAGTTATATATCAAATTTCCATTACAAGTGGCTCGCTCTGTTAACCAGCCACGAAGCTATTGAAAGTTCGGGATTAACGTTCCACTATATGTTCATATATCGAAAATACGACTTAATACGTAATGAACGCTATATAATAATATGAAATAATTGTTGTTAGTATTAATTAAAGCTTAATTTAAAAATACTTAACGTAAGAAGCAGAAGAAACATATATTATAACGGCAACCGAAATATATAATCTGTAAGACTTTCAACTGTATGACTACCATAGTTCGTGAGATATAGCATGGTGACAGACATACATAAAAACACACAGTCAGATAGAAAGAAAGACGGACTGACAGACAACACACACAACAACAAAAGAGTCTTAGTGATAAAGTTCCCTTTTGTATGGAGTCATAAATTTTTTTTTTATTTTTAACCCTTAATTGAACAGTATAACGTTTTTGAAATACTACTTGTAATTGTGTAGGTAACATTTAAAAGCAAAAATATATCATATATATATATATATATATATATATATATATACATATATATATATATATATATATATATATATATGTGATATATATGTACATATATATATATATTTATATTTCTTTTTTCAGCTTCACGCTGAAACGTACATAGCAGGGTAGATAGAGGGAACCTAGTGTTAAGACACTCCGTTCCCCACTTTCTGCCGAGTTCTGGAGGCATTGCGTGTTGAGTAGCAGAACTTAACGCCGCGCTGTGCCTCGACGTCAGAGCGAAGAAAATGAATAAAAACGTAAATGAATATTTCACTTCTTCGAGTGGAGATCGAACCCACAACCAGTCGATGTTGCAGCGCACGAAGTTACACCCTTGTGCCGCTGCGCCACGACGGCCTCTATATATGTTATGTACGTATATATAAATGTATGCATTAATTAAAAAAGAATAAAAAAATCTATAAATATACCATTGAATTAAACACGAGCGTTACAGAAACAAATCAAATAAACACAGTAAATGCACTGCAAATGTAGTGCAGTCCCAGATTTAATAATGCAAATTCGAAATTCTCAACGCAATTTTAGTTATTTTATAAAAATACAAGGAATTTCCATTATAATGTTACACTTATAATATCAAGTACATTGTCTACTGTAATCACGACGGTTGTCTATTCGATTCCCTCGAGATGATGTGTAAATTTTATTTCTCCGCTTTGTAAGAAAATGTGCGGCGTTGAGTTTTGCTAAGCTTGAATTGTCGAATTCGGGGAGGAAGGCGTAAATGGAGTGTCTTTACAATAGTTTCTCTCTGTTTAACTATATGTGTGATTCAGAGTCAAACTGAAAAGCATTCATATTTAGAGGCCAGTCGTGGCACAAAGGTGCAGCATGTGACTGTAAACATGACGACTTGTGGGTTCGATTTCCGCTTGAGGACAAAAATATTTAATATAGAAATTTCATCCAGGCAAAGTGCGACATTGAACTCCGCCACTGAATACGCAATGACCTTAAGATTCAGCAAAAACTAGAAAACGCAAGTGTCTTAACACTAGGTTCCCAGGTTTCGTCTGCCTACCTCGTTAAGTGCTAAAAAGCGAAGCTAAGAAAAATTTCATTTATTTTATATAAGCGTAGCCTGTATGTAGACATAAAACATACTTGCCGTCCAGTAAACATTTCGAGCACGTCGTCTCTTTGTAATCCTTTCACGTTACTTATTAAATTGTGATTTTTAATTGCTAGCTCTTTTCAGTTTTTATAAATATTTTTATTATAACACAACATATTAAATGGAGGAGCCAGTGAACTATTACATTTGTTAAGACACTCTGTTCTCTTATTTTTTGGAGGCATCGCGGGTAGGTGAAAATGAAGATATAAAATATTTCCTTCATTTGTTTGAGCGAAAAATGAACCCACGACCAGTCACGCTTATCACTCACTTGTGTCCCCCCCTCCGTAGAGTCCTAAAGTCCGCCCTAAAGTATTATGTACTATCAATTATTTTTGCCTTGGCAACTTGGGAGTTATAAGTAGTTTAGGTATACATTATGGTATCGACGAGCTGGTATGATGATGGAGCCAAGACCTAGTATATATGTATATATATATATATATATTATTATGCCTGTTTCGAATTTCCAAAGCTGATTGAGAGATGAGATACTGCCGTTCCCCACTTTCCGCTGAATTCTTTAGGAATTGTGGCTCAACGCCAATGTGAAACAACTAAATAATTATTAGATTATTCTTATATTTGTTTATATATGCGGAACAGTAAAACAAATAAACAATAAAGGTCTTATTAAAATCTGACTTTTACTATAAAAATTATCGATATAAATTATTTACCTTGCTAACGAAAATAAAAAAAAACGTTCCCTCGAGGAATCGAACCCACGACCATCACCTTTTCCGCTGCGCAACGACAACCTACATTTTAGTTTCAGACTACATATAGACACTCTAGGACACAGAACTGTTTATAAAAAACAATTAATTCAACACATTCGCGCCGTACAAAGCTAGTGAAAATTAAAGTGATGTGTGAATTCATTAAAAGTAAAGTCGGTCGGGCTGAAAGGCCTAGTTTTGGTGGAAAGTGGGACGTTGCCATCACGAATGTGGCGCTGGCACCGCTTTGAAACAATTTTGCGGATATTGCTGTGTCTCTGTGCTTTATTTGACTTCCTTGATTTTGTTTTTGTTATCTATATCTATCTATCTCTCTATATATCAAAGGACATGTATGTTAGGTACCTGACTGAGGTAAGACGCACGCACAGCCGTGTAACCGCTGTTCGTAGAAACATGAAATTTGGACAGATGTTTAGTTTCGTAATTTGACCATCCACTAAGAGCGGATTTTTAAAAAATCTAAGCCTGTGAACTCTTTAGACTCTTAAAAATATTTCATTGAACACGTGTTTCATGGTTTATTAGAATTCACCCCTAAGGGTAACAAGCGGGCGAAGCTGCGCGCTTCCACTAGTCGTTAATATTTTGAAAGTCCTACATAAGAAGCAATTGGTTCATTTTATTTATACGTTTTCTTAAAATATTTGTCATACATAAACTTTAAGTGTACAACTAAAAACAAAATAAGATCGACTCCATAACTTTAAAATAGTTCTTTTTGGTTAAATTTCAGAATAATTGTTAATTATTATTATTTATTCACATCTTTTGACTGAACGCGATAGTTCTGGATTCAAAACCCACAAGGGGAAATTTAAAATAAGTAAGTTTTTGGAGATCGAGATACACTGAGAAGCGATGGATTCTTAAGGACACAAAATGAACCGGCCGTGGACATAGTATTCATAGCGGAGAAAAACTGGATAAAACTAGTACAGGATAGAGAAAATGGAGAAAATTGGAGCCGGATTACACACGCTAAGGGGTTTCTATAATTATATACAAAATGTTAAATTAACAATAGCATAGCATGACTAAGAGTTATTAGCTTTAAGTAACACAGAATCAAGAAAATAAAAATTAATTAAGTATCATATATCAACATCGATTCACTGGTTTAACGGTTACCCATGTAAGAACAAAGAACTGACATATCTACACATATACACGCTGAAATCATAACCCTCTTTATGGATTTCGTCGCAATCGGGTAAAAATACGTAGTTTCTTGCGATGTAATAATATTATCTTTTTCACACAGGTATTGAATCTGAGAACCAAAAATTGAAAAAAACCTATATCTATGGGAACAACCTAAAGCTACAATTCCTACAAAATATTTTATTTTCCATTTTTTTTGCTTTTGTAACAAGACATGAGAAAGAGCGAAAGAGGCATTGAGTTTCATCACTGACCGAAATGTCATGGATATTGGGAAACAGAGTATTATATGTGGAAAAAAGAACTATCTTTATAGTTTTAATGAATAAAATTACTGGTTGCTTACCTCAACAAAATTATCAGAAACAAATCTCTGTACTAAAGATGTTTTGCCGCACTGTGTGTCGCCCACAAGCACCACCTTGACTTCCTCCTCGGTGGGGGACCCGGCGCCGCCGTCGGAGCACTTCTTGCCTGACCACATGGCTTAAACCTGTTAGAAATAAAAGCTTACTTTTAATATAGAAAATATTTATATATTTTATCTTCTGGTAACAAGCAAAAACGCAGTGTTGGGTTCCGCCATTAAACATACAATTCCTCAAGAATTTGGCGGAAAAAGGAGGTGTTTTATGGAAACGGGAGTGTCTTAGCACTGGGCTCCCTCTGCCTACCCGAGGTGCGCGATATACATACTGAAGAAAAAAATGTTTTTCATCTTCACGCTCTATATTGCTTATAGGACTAGTAAAACTAAACACTACCTAACAAACAATCTACTACAGAAAATGGGTTTCTGCCCTTAATGTCCTAAATAATTATAAGCCAAAATATTATTTTCTTTCGATTTCTACTTTCATGTATCTTTGGAAATAATATTATCTTGTACTCCGTACGAGCACATGAAAATATTTTGTCTGAGAGACTATTATTTTTACTAAAAGTAGGCCATACATATCCAATATTATTTATATCACTTAGTTACTTAGACAAGTAGTTCAGATTTGGATACAATATAATATAAGAGAAATCTATAAGTGGTGGCATTTATAAATGTAATAGAATCCCAAACAATGAACTTATTTTCTTAATTCTATATCCCTTATATTACATTTTGTATCCTTTTGTCTGTGTGTTTGTCCACGCTAATTTGTGGAACGGCTTAAATGAATTTAGCATATAACTTCACTGATGTATTTTGGTAAACTTCTTTCAACATGTTTGTTTTGATTCAATCGATTCAAAAATAAGACAGTCACATCAATATAAAATATTTATTACGACGAAATTGTTACAAAAACAATCTTTTTTTATTAAAACTAGTTTTTAATATAGAGAGAACAGTTGCCTATAAAATGATAATGGTTTCATCAGGTTCAAAGCGGGCGAAGCCGCAGGGCATTTTATATCATATAACTCGAAGAAATGAAATATGTTATGATTTTGTTTCCTTGGTCTGGTAATGAGGTAAAGTGCGGCGTTGAGTTCTGCCACTCAACATGCAATGCTTCTAGCACGAAATTCTAAAAAAGCTATTAAACTTAAAATCCTGCATTTACTAAAAAAAATGCTAAATTGAATTGCAGGTTCATTACACTTTCTCATTTGGCACATGGGTGCCACACGTCACATTGCAGCGTTCTACGCCGCACAGCTACGGTTGTACTATGTTTGCGAGTTCCTCAATGACAAAAAAGTCTTATTTATACGAATACGCATATATATCTAGAAAATCTAACTTCGCCATAATATTATTACAAAAAAGAGTAAAACAATAAAAATCGTTATTTCGTCAAATATGTAAAAACACAAGTTTCAATTTCGGACGCAACACAAACAATGCTGGGCAAATAAATTTATTTTCAATACATTGTTATGGAAAACTAAAATAGATTTATATAGAAAATTAAAAGAAAATACCCATTGTTATATTGTTAAAAATATATAGTTTGAAATGACTCTAGTCATAATATTTTTATAACTACTGTATCCAGTGTATAGACCGAGACAAATAAAAATAATTTATTAGATTCATTCAGCAAGGTAGGCGGAGGGAACCTAGTGTTAAGTAGCTCTGTTCCCCTTTCTTCAGCCTCTATTATTAATGTATAATAAAAAAAACTATAACTTCACGCTTTATCCCTAGCGGGGTAATCAGAGAAAACGGAGCGCCAAACGCTACGGTCTGTACATACTTCTTTCGCCTCGTCCACTGTCATCAACCTCTCCAAACATGCCCTTTGAGGGGTCCTCATGCTTTTTACGTGACTTTCCTCCAATAATAAATAAATTTCCTCCTCCCTGTCGCTACATCATTCATACATGTTTCGAGTGACTGTCAGTATCGCGATCACCTGGAAAGCAAGGCCAAGTTGGCCTCCAAGAAACTGGGGGTCATCAACAGAGCGGAGACGGTACTTTACGCCAAAACACCGTTTGGCCCTATATAGGGCCCAGGTTCGGCCTCACATGGAGTACTGTTCTCATCTCTGGGCTGGTGCACCCCAGTATCAGCTTGACCCATTTGACCGCATA
>DWGR01003976.1:0-11601 GCA_018247715.1 Heliconius burneyi | reverse complement strand
ACTTTGTAAAATATCACCGAGAGTCGACCTTGTCTGCTTACTTGCCGCTAACCATTGATCCCTGATGTGCTGGTTCTTCGTTTCCACAATAAGAGATCCGGAACGTTCTTTATGCGGCTGCATGATGAATGAACGTTAGAAGTATAATATGTACTTGTAATACTAATATTAAGGAGAATGAAATCTAAAAATCAAGACAGCGTGAAGCTAAAATAAGACCAAGAAAGGAGATTATATTTATTACATCACTATTTAACGAAATTTTGTAAGAAAAGAATAACTAAGTGACGTACCACTAAATTAGAAATAAAAGAAACGTGAGAAAATATAATATTTTGATATTGTGGTCAACGCGGGAATGTCATAAAACTGCTTTTACAACGAGTCCTTAGCTTTACTTTATAGGTTTCGCTTTGTATAAGCTTTTGATAAAGAGTGCAATAACACTGACACATGTCTTTTTACTTGACTAGCTGTGTCAGTGTATTTGGTCCGTATTTATGAACTATTCGCAATTCTGAAACCGATCTTGAGACTTTATTTTATAGACTATAGCTTATGAATGAGAACGGAATCTCAAGAGCGATTTTGGAAAAGAAAGGGCCTTAGTGTTTCTAATCTTCTTAGTGTCCAATTGAACTGAAGTCATATGACTTCAGTTCTGATGACAATGAACAATTACATATTACATATCAAACATGTTGTTTATCGAAGATGGCCACCGCAACAAATCGGCGGATTATTTTTATTTTTTGCAATACAAAAAATATAATAATATATTATAAACAAACATTTAGAAAGTTTGTTCTTAGAGAGTTTTTTAATTAATATTTTTACTTTCTTTTTAATATTAATTGATTGATTTAGTCATCTAGTAAAAAATGTGTTATTATGAATCTTGGCTTTGGCGTAGTAAGTATACTCGTAGAACTTACATATTTATTGTGGTATCATCGACCTGGTCTGATGATGGAGTCATAGAGTCTGTATAGAGGTTGAAAATATCTTGTCTTGAGTATTATTTATATATCCAGGCAATTTAACTGTAATATTTATTAAACATATTTTACGCATAGCAGAGGTATAACTTAGCGTCAATGTACTGTATCGTCTGTTTTTCGACTTAGTTTGGGACATTATCATCAACCATCGCATACACCGCTGACGGTGAACGCTATTGCACCGCGACACAATGACCTCAAATTTATGATTCACCATCAAAAAATTACCTACTTACTACACCAGGAAATATTATTATTCTATTTTTGTTTTGTTTTTATGCACATTGTTTTCTTAATGATGTACGGTACGGTCTACGGGTATATTTATGTTCTAGTGCCAAGTAGACAATAGCTTTTGGCACATACCATCGACAACAGTGATCAGGTGACAGTGAACTTTAATGAATGATTATTATTTGAAAATGAATAAATTATTGAAAGTTAATACTTTTTTAGCTTCACGCTGTATTCCGCACCCCCTTTATGCCCCTGCGCCACGATTGGCCTTAACTTTCGCTCTGGTGTCGAAGCAAAGCTCGACGTCAAGTTCTGCTACTCAATGCCCAATACCTCCAGAAATCGGCGGAAGTTTTGGGAACGGTAGTGTCTTAATAGGAACGGAATGTCTTTACACTAGGTTTCCAGGTTCTGGTCACTTTGCGTACGCTGCTATATGCGGGATATAGTGTGAAGTTAAACTGTGCAGTTCGCGTAGACTGTGCGTTGTATTCTATTCATTATAAGGAAAAGTTAACTTATGTACCTGTATGGACTTCTATCATTTACTTTTGTACTATTCCGTTATTTACATCCCTATAGAGAGATCATTATATTTTTGTATATAAAATAGATATACAAACAATTATTTGATACTTAAATATTTTCACATAGGTATAATATGTAATTAAAGTTCTCTAATAACATTACTCTGTAATCTATATACAAGTGTTTCAATTTCACTTATTTGACAAATTATTTTTATATCATAAATAAAATTAATTATTTAAAAATAATAAGTGGCGTTGAGTTACGCCATTCAACATGCATTATTATGTCAAAAATTGAGCGGTAAGTCTGGAACGGAGTGAACACTGGGTTCAGAACTTGCAAAGAAAATTACGAGCAACGATTTGTGTGAATATAAATACATACATTTTTACAGTAAAGCATCAAATACCTGAACTGAAAGTCCGAATGCGGGTAGTCTTTAAAGAAAAAGAGATAAAAAAATACAACGATTTGTACAAAAGCCTTTATTTGATACTAGCTGTTATCGGCGGCTTCGCCCGCGAGGTCTATTTGAAATAACTGAGGGTTGTTATATAAAATACATATTAAAAGTGCCTGATTTGACTGACTTAAGTGATATTATATAGCGTATAGCCTTCCTCGATAAGCGGGCTATCAAATATAAAAACAACGTCTTAATTTGATTAAGCAGTTTCTGGGATTGGTCTGTTCACCAAATGAAATCTTCACAATACATATTAGTATGGAAGCCTGCATTGAGTCAGTTTAAACGACAGCGATAAATGGTAAAAAGTCGATATTCATCCAAAAAAAACTTTTTTTCATAAAATATTGTGCTAATTTTAAATATCTCATTATTTTTTAGCTCTACGCTGCTATCCCGCATATATCAGGATAGGCATAGGAAACCTAGTGTTAAGACATTCAGTATTTACTCCGTGCATCACACAATTTTTGAGACATTGTGCATAAAGTGAAGGAACTCAACGCTGCGCTTGTTCTTTTGTTACTAAAGCGAGTAATAAAAAAAATAAATGAAAAAAGCTTCTAAAAGCTAAAAGCAAAAATCTTATTTCGGACATATTGAACGTACGTAGGTATTATATAGGTAATCCTTGTACTAATCCCGCATTGAATCGATGTTTGACGGTTACCCTTAACTAAGGCACTTAACGCTCGTAGAAGGGATTGGGGAAATTAACTGGTTATAACGTCTTGGTTTGCTTGAACTTCGTCGCTTTTTTTTTCGTCGAGTTTTGTATTTAGGTACGCTCTTTAAATAAAATAAATAAATCAGCTACACGCTGTATCCTGCACACAGCAGTGTAGGCAGGGGGAACCTAGTGTTAAGACACTCAGTTACTCACTTTCTGTCGAATTTTGGAGGTATTGCGTGGTGAGTGGTGGAACTCAACACCGCGCTTTGCCTCGACACTAGAGCGAAGAAATGGCTCTTTTCTTCAGGTTGATTTTAAAATCACACGCCCGAGCACCATGACTGGCTTCGATTACTAGAAAAATTAAAACATTTATTTTCAGCTATATGTCATATAACATGATTAGGCTAAATAATAATTCGCCACCACCACTCAATGTCACAAAAATAAGGCGGTACTTAGGAAAGTAGTAATAATAATTAAAGAATGGGAAGACCATCTGCACAAGAGAGAAGGAACTTAATGTTAAGAGCTTAAAAACCTCCGTTCATCATGCACCACTCAATTTTATAGATATTGTATGTTCGGTGGCGGAATTCAACACCGCGTTTTGTTTTGTTATTAGAGCGAGAAAATTAAAATAATTCATTCCCCTGAGTAGAATTTAACTCATAACCGTCGCGCTTACTCGCTTTGCCACTGCACCACGACGTCTGCTCAGGGTGTAAATATACTATAATTTAAAAAAACAACGCTTTATACATACAGTTTTTATCTAAATACTTCAAGTGTACACTCAATTTATTTTTATCAATATCTTCACACTCTTATAAATTCGCCATGTTTTTTTTGACATTGGCCGTTTATATGACAAGTTGACACTTCCTTTGTGAGACGTTCGAAATTCGAAATTCGCGCCGAATTCACGACTAATGGCGCGGAAACCATAGACTAAATATGCTTTTTAAAGTGGAAACAAAAGAGGTTTTATGTTGTGTTGTCTTGTGTTCATTCTTATGTAAAAAGTATAACTTTTTGTGTTTTAAAAATTATTATTATAATAAAAAACACTTAATATTAACCTTGGCAAAATATAAAACAAGAGTTTATATTTTTAATTTTATTATTATTTATTTAGTTTCACGCTGTACATAGCAGACAGCAGCATATAGGTACAGGCTAAACCTGGAAATGTAGTGTTGAGACGCTCCGTTATCCGTTATTAATACACTTCTGTTCCCCAATTTTCGCCAAATTCTTGAGACATTACTTTGAGAAGCAGAAACTCAATGTCGCGCTTTGTCTCGACACCACAGCGAAGAAATGAAAATATTAAATATTTAATTTCCTTGAGTGGCGATCAAATTCTACAAGCTGTCGTGGGTACTATCGCACACTTGTGCCCTTGCGCCACGAGTCATAACTGATCTAAGACTTTAAATTTACATTTCTGTTTCTTCGCTGTGGTGTCGAGGCAAAGTGCGTCGTTGAGTTCCACCAATCAACACGCAACGCTTCCAGAATTCGGCGGAAAGTGTGACACGGAGTGTCTGAATACTAGGTTCTCTCTGTCTACCCTGCTGTGTGTGGGATACAGGGTGAAGCTGATTGAATTTTTTTGTATTAATTTTCGAATCTTTAGTTATTCACCCAAATACTGAAGAATTGAATGTCTACATTAGCGTCCTCCGTATTTATGGAAGAGCTGTGCAAAAATAAAAAATAATGATGACGGAGCCATACATATTTTGCAAACAGATTTCTTTAGTTTAGAAAAAAGTAGAGATACGCCGAATATTTTTTTGGTATTCGGTGTATTCGGCATCTTTTTCAATATTCGTATTCGGCCGAATTATTCGGTTATAGCGCCGAATATATTCGGTTCGAGTATTTCCATCTACTTGGCTGCACGACACAGTATTATAAAAATGAAAGATAAAACGTCTTATGTTAGATTTAAGTTATTATTATAAGTCAAATGAGTAAAGTTAGTAAAATAAAGCAATTAAACTTCTTATAAATATTTACTTTGAAACCTCAATTCAATATATTTATTCTATACAATCAACATTTCTTTTAAATGCTAAGTCAGCAGTTATTTTCAAAATTTAAAACAATATTTTTAAACCATAAATCAACATATGTATTTCTTAAAATGTAGTC
Source organism: Heliconius burneyi (assembly GCA_018247715.1). NCBI lineage: Eukaryota > Metazoa > Arthropoda > Insecta > Lepidoptera > Nymphalidae > Heliconius > Heliconius burneyi. The sequence continues at coordinate 6,530 of DWGR01003976.1, read as the reverse complement.
AATATTTATTTTAAGCTTTAAATCAAATTTTAAATTTATAAGGAACATGCTTAAATCGCATATTGACAATAATAGATACTATAACATATATGTATATGCAGAAAATCTCATTCGAAATAGAGGGTTCAAGATATTGATAGGCAATTTCTGGTACATTTGTACAATTTTTGAAATTTCGTGCTTTCGGGTGGCGGTGAGCTATGATCCGCTCGCTATCTAGCCAGTGACGACAGGTGGAATTAATTAATTAACGAAGAAATGCTAAACCGAATAATTCGGCCGAATATTCGGTTCAGTAAAGTTTAAACCGGATTGTATTCGGTGTTCGATTATTCGGTGAAACCACTATTCGGCGCATCTCTAGAAAAAACTTATTGATTGTTTGACTAAAAATCCAAAAATTAACATTTTAAAATATCATATTTATTTAAAAAATTCAAACTAATAAGTGTTACGCTAAGTTTGTTTTTAAGCAAAATGTGACGTTTACATTGTTTATATTTATCGTAAATCTTGTCTGCTTAATTACCATAATATTATGAAAATATTATGATTATTATAATGTAATATATATTATTAAACATTTATTTCATACTGTCACAGCACTTAAAATAAAATATTGTGACAGTAAGAAATATATGTTTATTCATACATATTTTTTACTATTTATAATATTTGTAAGTCCACGTTTTAAATATATTTTTGAAACGACAGAGAAAAAAAAACATATCCCGCCAAAATCGCTGTCAAAAATAGAAACTTATTAACTAGTACTGTTATCAAAGAAATATTATCATAATTCGAATTATATTAAATAGATCACAATGAATTGATTTATATATATATATATACGCACGCACAGCCATAACCGCTGAGCGTGGAAACGTTGATTTGGACAGATATTTAATTTCGAAATCTGGGCACCCACTAAAAATTTTAACCCTCAAGGGTGAAATATGGGTTGAAAGTTTGGATTTTTTTTAAATCACCACCGATTTTAATAAAAAACGAAATTCATACTCTTAAAATATTTCATTGAACACTTGTTTTATGGTTTATTAAAATTCACCCCTAAAGCTGCAAATAAGCAGGCGAACCTGTGCGCTTCCACTAGTATTTAATAATGTAAAAAAGAAAAAATTAAAGCATAGATAAAAAAGCGTTTCCCGCCAAATTCGCTGTCAATAACGCCATCTTACCTTACATATTGCGTTATCTACACGCCTCACAGGATTTATAATGTGCGAATAAAGCGCGCGAGGTTAAATACGGCAATACATAAATTATCGTCAAACAAGGGTGGTTTTCTTTTGTTATAGAAACTATTTTTGTGTTTATCCATTTGGAAATGTTCCCTTTTGTAGGTTTATAATGGAGGATTAATGTTTGGTTTGTGTCATATTGTTAGAGAGGTGACCGCGGTATTGGTTAGTATGTATATATAGTATGTATATTCGATTACTTGAAGCCTGTAATATGGAAAATCTTGGTCTTGTTCCCCTAAGTGGGGAATGGAGTGTCTTAACACTAGGCTCCGGCTGTTACGTGTAGGATACAGCGAAGTTATAGGAGATGAAGCTAAAAAATTACTTACACTTTTTTAAAGTTTCGAACACTAACTTGACATATCTCATTATACACAGCGGGATGCACATATTTTTGACATTGAAACATTAAATAAGATTCGCAGAAAGAAATATTCAATCGTGCTGTTGCTATAAGAGTTATTTAAAAATATAAAAAGGTTTGGACTTCAGACTTTAGGTTTTTTCTTCTTTTATCAGTATTTTTGTGACTTTCTTTTTGTATCACGGTAAGTGATAGTTATGGGTTTGATTTTCTTTCAAGAGAATGTACTATTTAATATGTTCATTTACTCGCTTTAGTAGAAACAGACAAAGCGAGGTGTTGAGTTCCGCCAATCAACACGCAATGTCTCAAAAAATTGGGCGATGCGTGAGAAACGAAATTACTTAAAACTAGATTCCCTCTGCTTACCCTGCTATATACGGGATACAGCGTGAAGCGGAAGCGGCATTTTCACTTAAAAGTTATTATTAGTTATAGCTCACCGCCTAACAATAGAGTTATAATCCCAGTGTTTATTAACCATTTCATAATCATTACAAAGAAACGTGATTGAGAGCTAATCTTAAACGGAAGTTATTAGACTTTGGCTATAACTGGTTATTTTGGTTGAATTCAGAGAATTTGTGCCACGTTTCTACGTTCTACAAGTCCCATTACTGACAAACCCCTGACAAAAGAGAAGGGAGAGGGCTAATAAATTTTACGCGTGTATACGTATTCGTATGTGGCGCCGTAACAGCCAAACGGGTGGACCGATTTTGATTCAGTTCTTTTTATTTGGAAGGTGGATTAATTCGGTAAGAACACTTCTTACCGTTGATTCGATATTACCTCTGTTCAAGGTGTTTGTTTATTTTTTAATTTAATTTATGTATTGAAGATTGGGACTCAAAGCTATAATTAAATCCATGATTGAAACTACTGGACTTAGAAAGTTGATAATTGGCATGTAGGAAGATTAGGCAGTATACGGGAGCACTAAGACTAGATTTCCGCAAATTCCTACGGGAACGGAAAAATCGGCCGTAAACGTAAACAATGTTGCGAAATTCCGAATACAAATTAATTAATCATTCTTATATTGTCATACACAACTATCATTTTCAGGTGACCACGCCGGCGAAACATTAGACGACAGGTAATTTTATTACAACACGGACTAAATACGAATCAAATCAGCTTGGAAGTAAGAACTAACAGTCAAATGCGCCGTGACGGCGTCACTATATTAGAAAAAATGCACAGCTTTGACGCGTTCAATTAAATAGTGAAAAAAAAAACTTATTTATTGGTATATCATTAGAGCCAATCTCTGAATTTGAGTTTAATAAAGGAACTTCTCATTGTTATTTGAAAATGAACTTGATTTCAAGCAGATAAGGATCAAAATAGGTTTTTTGTAGAGTGATTGTCTATACTTAATAAATACCTAAGAATTGTTATGTTTGGAAGTGGCATATAGCGTATTAGACATTCTGTACTTTTAAAATTAGTTAAGAAACAAAAGTTTAAAGATTATTTATTTATTATTAAGAAACGTCACCGTTCTTTATTGAAGTATTTATTTAGACTTGGAATAAGATTTTTTTTTGTTTTACCCGCATATAAGAAATCTAGTGTTATGACACTCAGTTCACGCCAGTCACGTCAACGCCATACAACGTTATACAACAGTAGCGACCCAGCCGCGGCTTCGACCGCTTAAAGTGATTGTTATGTTATAGACAAGTTATATAAAATGTTTACATAAATTGTAATCTATATCACTGTTAACTTTAATTCATAGCATTTTTTGCGTGAAAGTAATATCCATATTAATAGTATATCCAATATCATCTACTCTGTGCCCCAAAGGATAGGTTTCATGTAATAAAACTCTTAAAAACAGACTCAAAATGGTTTGAATGGGATGCTGTAAGGTTTTTTTATTTATCATCATCATCATATCTTCACGGCTCGTCTTTTTTTGGTAGGCACTTGAGTGTTGTAGTCTATTTATTTGTAACTAGCGACTCACGCGCGGCTTTACTCGATTAAACATATAGTAGGTATATTATAAAATCTTAACACAAATTGTAGCTTTGGTTTTATTCTGACGTACCTATAAGCGATATCATTGTGAAGTTTTATCTAAATAAATTCAGTCTTTTTGCGAAACAAACAGTCGTCCTCAGAAACTTTCACATTTATAGTATTTATTAGTAGGATTTACTAGCTTCAAATCTAAGTAACTTTACACTGTATCCTTTATACCTATAACAGGGTAGGTATAGGAACCTAGTGTTATATTTATAATATTCTTTATTACACTTAAAACATATAAGAATTATAAAATTAAAGGTCAGCACAAATGTGTGACTGTAACCGCGACGGTTGTGGGTTCGACTTTCGTGATAAAATATTTAATATTTTCATTACCTCGCACTGGTAACTTGGCAAAAGTGCGGCGTTGAGTACCGCTACACAATATGCAATGCCTTGATTCGGCGTTACGTGGGGAACGAAGTGTCTTAACACTAGGTTTCCACTGCCTACCATTCTATATCGGGATACATCGTGAACCTAAAAAAACAATGCATCGGTTCTTCCAGCTAACCAGTGGAAGTGGATGTCAGAAAAACAGCAGGAAAGGGACAACAGTTGAACGAACTCAATACCGCGTTTTGCCGACAGTCGTTGTTCCACTGCGCCAAGATGGCCTCAATACTTTTATAAGGCCAAGAAGTAGCGCTAACACTTTCGTTGTTTAAGAAATTGCTGTTTGTTTTTACACGTCACTTGCATTCGAGAGACAACTGTGATCTTCACTTTTGACTTTAAAACGTAGATTGCTACAGAACACTGGAAATTAAGCTAGAGAAGAGTTAGATATTTAAGAGAATGCAAAATGTAGATTGCAGTGAAACCCAAACCCGCACGCCTTGTTTACCGTCCAAGCGCTGCAACTACGAATCCATACGTTCATATCGATTCACGTCATTTTTTTAATATGTAGTTTACATCTTAGGCCAGTCGTGGCGCAGGGACACAAGCGTTCAACAAACGCGATAGTTGGTGACTTCGATCCCCACATATAGTAACAAATATAGATACTTTTAAATAAGCTATTCATCTTTATTTTTAACATTTTTAAATAGCCATTCTACAGTAAGGATCGAAATGCTACTAATATTACAAATGTTAATGTTTATGAGGATGGATATTTACAGTTATTATAGCTTATGCATCAGAATAATACATACGTTACAAGTTATGTAAAGAAGCGGGTGAAGCCGCGCGCTTGTCGCTAGTTTAACATAAAACATACTTGAACATACAGAGGGAACCTAGAGTTAAGACACTCCATTCCAATTAAGACACTTTCATACCTCATTCTTCGCCAAATTCAGAAGGTATTGTGTATTGAGACTGATTAAGAGTGAGATTGTGACTGAGAGTTTGACTTTAACGCTGTGTTCTGTCTATCAAAAAGCCAATCCTGCTACCCGCGGGTTTGAAGCTGTTTTTTTAAAATTAATTAAAGCTATATTACATTCATGTGAACAACAAACAGACGGACGAAATAATTTATGATCACCAATTAGAAGGTATGATGTTATCGGGTTATGTGATTGTCTTCATTGGGCAAGGAGTGGAGTAGTTCGTATTTTGAGTAAAATTTAACTTAGAAATAGAAAAGGAAGTAATAGATGCATTTCGTTTTGAGTTCGATTCCTACTCGAGAAAATAAAATGTTTAATATTCTCATTTCCTCGATATAGTAACGAGGCAAAGGGCGGCGTTGAGTGAAAAAATATACGAGTACATATTATGTTTAATATAATACCTATACTTTAAAAAGGTTCTATTCTAAGCCAGAGGTCCAAAGATTCTTTCTTTTGTAAGTTCCCGAAAATTGACACCCATTGGTCAATTTCTTAGCAATAGGTTCCCTCTGCATACTTTGTTATATGCAGGATATATTAACTTTAAGTTACTTTTCCGTATGGAGCAATGAATATATCCCTATATTATAAACACTAATAAAAGTACTATTTAGTATGGCGTATTTTTTTATTTAAAAAAATACGCCATAATTCTTTTTTTTTTAATTCTTTTTTTTTATTAAAAAAAACCTTTAAAATAGTTAAATTTGACAAAACTTACTCCACATGAATGAGAATCACTATATTTTTTTACTAATATCACTTAACTCAAATCAAATTTACTCACTTGACTACAAAAATATTAAGAAAAATAACAGAAAAATAACGACAACAACATTTTTAAATTACTTTAAAAAAACACAACACACACTTCTCTACTCATCCCTCTGTTCCCTCTTATCTCACCGACGACAGGACAGCGTTACTTTTTATTATTACTTATTTTCTTTTTTTACTTTTTACCGCGTCCAAGGAAACGACTCTATTAATTTAATCATTTGGGTGCTTGGTAGGTTTTTTATGGTCCCATATGGTTTTTTAGTGGAATAGTTAATGGCTAATGACTGTTATGACAGAGATCGTAAGTTAAATTCACCTAGGACATATTTACACGTTTTATCTCACAAAGTAAAGGGAGAAAGAGGAACTAGTGTTAAGACGCTCCATTCCCCACTGCCACTTTTTGAGACATTTTGTGTTGAGTGGCGGAGTGGCGAACGCCGCGCTTTGTCTTGAAATATTCCATATAAAAAATATGTGTAATTATGTTAGATTATTCGTTTTTGGTGAAAGACTATATTAAATCATATTAATAATTTGTATATAACCACGGGCACTTAAAATATCGTCATATGGAATAGATATCTAGTTATCATCATCATCATAGGATATACATGGTGGAATTGAACGCACCACTTTAAATGAAACCACAGTTTTAACTACTCTATAAAAGCCTAATATAATTCAGAAAAAAAATAATTCCCAAAAATGAAAAAGTTATTTTTTCAAACAAAA
>DWGR01003975.1:0-11603 GCA_018247715.1 Heliconius burneyi | reverse complement strand
CATTTTATAAGATAGGCATGGGGGAATTTCAGAAAATATTAGATTAAAAGATGATCTGAACGCTTTGCGTTAACCGGGTCGAAAAAAAACTTAGTCATAGCCCAATGGAATTCGATTGAACCCAAAACCATCACGAGTACCACTAGACACTGCAATGACGGTGGTATAACTCATTTTTTTATAAACGATAAAAAAATAAAGTCAAATGTTACTGCAATCAAAAAGAACTTTTAATAATAGGATATTATAATTAAATACACTAATCTTCAATTAATTTTTATTTCCTATTTTAGTGTTTCTTTTCTCAGTATATCTGAACTTAGTGTTAAGCTCTGTTTCCACCAAATTTTCGACGCACAATACATTGTATACATTACGCGTTGAATGGCGTATGTATTGTACTTTCAAAATAAAATTAAGTCATTCAACAGCCTACACACTAACAAACCTACAGAAAACAATAAAAAAAATTGATTTATTTTAATCCTATAGGCTTTTAAAAAGCTCCTTCCGTCAGAACACGTGTTTAACTCGCTAATGCCGGGCTATAAAAAGTTTACAGTTCCGATGCTATCTAAAAGTGGGGTTCCGCTCGTAAACCCTCACGCCTAACCAAGTTGATGGATATTATACGAAACGAAATAAAATATTAGGTAATGAATGCTAATAAATAAGTAGACGTGGCATGATTTTAAATATTTTTAGTATGTTTTCCTTTTTTTTAGTTTGATGCTGTACCCCCATTTAGCAGGGTAGGTAGGGTAGTTGGGACCCTCTTTCGCTCAATTTTTGAGATATTACGTGTGGAGGAATGGAATTTCATGCCGCGGTTTGTTTTATTGCTAGAGCCAAGGAAATTTATATTTTCATTTATTCTACCGTGTGGAAATCGAACCTAAGCCTATCGTATTGGCACTCACACGCTGTACTCCTGTGCTACGACTGTTTCTGTTCAGTTTCATTTACTAGCGCGTATTATCGATTAGCTTTTTATATATTTCACATATATTCTCAATTAAATTTCAAATAACACTATTCTATTTTTCCCCGAGTTGGAATCGAACTCACAATCTGTCGCGTTTACATGAAATATTAAAATTTCATATCTCGGCTCTAGAATTCGGCGGAAAGTGTAGACCGGAAGTGTTAATAGAAACGGAGGAATCTTAACTTTAGGTTCACAGGTTCCCTCTGCCTACCCTGTCTGGGGCAGGGTACAGCGTGAAACTAAAAAAACTATTCTGTATATTATTTATACTATAATCAATATTTCGGAGTCAATCCAATTATGTGCAATAGTCGTTTAGCGCACTTCGAGCTAGAACAAAGGGTCTCTTATCAAACGTCTAAATGCAATTACTGTGGAAAATAGTGGATTTTAGAAGAAATTAGTTTACTTACAAATTAATGTTTCTAATGGTGTAACACCTTTATAATGTTAAGTAAAAATTGTTTGTCTTTCAATTAGTCTTAATTCTTTTTCTTCTAGCGAGCGAAGCGAGCAATTTTATATATAAAAAAAACGAAAAATATCTTGAACAAGGTATATAAAATTGAACATTCCAACTTTCTTGGACTGCATCCAAGCATATTTAAGTTATACATATGTATTAATTATAAATATTCCTCCAGAATTCGGCGAAAAGTGGAGATTGGAAGTGTCTTAATGGGAACAGACTGTTCCCGGATTTCCTCTTCTTACTTTGCTATGTGCGGGATGCAGGGTGAAGCAAAACAAAAATATATATTTCAAATTATACATATAATATGTATGTGCAAAGCAAAGCGGCTGGGATGCACAACACGCGCCGCCTTCGCGATAAGCGCTTAATCTATTGACACATTACCTAACTTCCGGAATATATATCTATATACGAAGTTAGCAGGCGGGGATATTTTATACAACATATGTGTATAATAGAGTATTAAATGTTTAAATATTATTTTACACTAGGTTCCCCCTGAGTACCTATCCTGCTTTGTGCGGGATACAGCGTGAAGATATTTTAATATCTTTAAGTTTTATCCCGCGATGCAGCGGAGGTAGAGTGAAGTTAGTTTCAAAAAATTCCATTCTAAGCTTTCCGGTCGAACTCACATTGCGTGCTAAGTCTGACTGTAAGCGCGTTGGTTGCGGGTTCCCAGCTCCTGGGCTGAAATGTTATCATTTGTTTGCTCTGGTATTGTTAACAAGAAAATCACGGTATTTATAAGGGGGATTTATTTAATATTTCATTACCCCAATTAGGATCGAACACGTAACCGTCCGCACGTACCTCTGTGCCACAACGGTCTCAGACAAAAGTAACTTTTAAGTATATAAATATTTCAACTCAAACAATATATTAGGCGTAGGGATTATTCAAAAGTTATAGGTTAAGACGAAAGCTTAACGAAAGTTATAAAGAGATTGCCCTTAGAGCGGAGACGACCCTTCTAATTAAGTTTTAAGTTCATCCCTCTAAAGGGGTACCATATAAAATATAATTATTGTCTTTCTGTTTGTTTAATATTCAATACATACAATGATATCTAATTAATACTATAAAGATGGACATTTTCTTAAACGCACCAATCTCAATGTTTTTGTAGACCCGCTGGGTGGGCAGGAGGAACCTGGGAACCTATTGTTTAGACAGTCCGTTCCCATTAAGGCACATCAGTTTACCACTTTCCGGCGAATTTTCGAGGCATTGGGTATTGAGTGGCGGAACTCAACGCCGGGCTGTCTTGTTATAAGAGCGAAGCAATTAAATTATAAAATATTTCATCTCCTCATGTGGTATTTGAACCTACAACTGTCGTCTCAACCAGCATGCTTATTAACACTAAGTACATATTTAGTGTTAAAATGGTTACCGTATATTTTTAAAGGAAAATAAGCGACATTTTTACTAAATTACATACATACATTATATTTAATTATATTTTCAGTAAAAAAGTATTCGTAAACATGAAAGAGCTATTATGTGGTTGGTTGCACGCGAAAAACCCCTCGAGCTGAATTGTTTGGAAATACCGATGTCTGTCTGTCTCGACATTTGAAACATTGTTCAATTTTGTGTCATAATAAATTGTATATCATTATACATTTGTACTGAGGCCAGTCGTAGCGCAGGGGCAAAAGCGTGTGGCTATAAAAGCGATAGTTTGTGGCTTCGATTCCCACTCGAAGAAAAGTAATGACAAAGCGTGGCGTTGAGTACCACTACTCAACACTCAATGGCTCTAGAATTTTGCTAAAAGTACGGATGAATGTCTTAATACTAAGTTTCCGGGTTCCCCAGCATAAAACTATAAAAGGTGTAATTGAAAATTTGTCGATACAGTGACTGATTGTACGCGATGGTTGTATGTTCGATTCGATTCGAAAGATTTCCTTTGCAAGAAACACATTTAGGCCTTGTATCGCTAAGCCAAAATAAGTACATATGTTCCCTCGACAAAGATGCGAATTCAAAACTGCAGCGAAACATATTTCAATTACGCCATGAGTGTCAAAGTCAATATATTACGAGTAATATGTTTTTATAGCTGCAATTAAACTTCGATACGATAATATCAGTAACGTATTTTTTAGATATAAAACATACAAAAAAACGAATGGGTGTTTCTAATTTGAAAATTAAAGTTTCATCAGTTTTAGCGTGGCTTTTTTTAAAAGGGTCAGACTAGCCTATTAGTAAATTACACGGGTTTTATACTATCGCTATGAGATTACTGAATTGAGCGATATTGATGGAAAATTAGGAGAACATTGAAAGCTTGTTGAAACTGAAATTTTGTTTTAAATAGTTAATAAATAGTTTTAATATAAATTTAATTAAAAATTGTTTGTTGAAATTTATATCATTGCTGTGAGAGATGAGGCGCGGCGTTAAGCTCCGCCTGTACAGGTAGTGACTCGAAAATTTGGCAGAAAGTTGGGAATGGGTTGTCTTAACACTAGTTTGTCTTTCCCAATCCTATGTAGGATTTTTTTATCCGACTGCAGCGAAGGCTCAAAGGAGGGTTATGTTTTAGCACGTATGTAATATGTATGTCCGTTCCTTTGTTCTCTTATAACTGTTAAACTATTGAACCGGTTTGGATAAATTAGTTTAGTCTCTAAATTTCATGTTTCGCAAAATGATTTTACTGCCACTTGCTGGGTTAGTAACGGAAAAGTTTATATATATATTGCATAATTTAAAGCGGAAACTAACACCGCACTGATACCAGATCAGAATCTATTTGATCTCACCACCACTGACCACACTACACGTCTTGACTGCGCCACAATCGTGTTAATAACAAAACTATAAATACAAAAGTATCTCTACGTCTTCTGTGTTTGTAGAAAATGAAGGGAAATTATTTTTTTAGGGAATCTTCTGTTAAGAGACTTTGTTCCCGGCTTTCCGCCAATCTTTTAAGGCATTGAGTGGTGGAACTCAACGCTGCGCCGGGCATTTGTTACTTTTGCTTTATACATCACTTTTGAAATTTTATATAGGGCAATTCAATGGATTTTTTGGTTTAAAAAAGATACACAAATCTTTTTTTTTTGTATAATAGAACCGGTTGGTTTGGAATTGGTAAAAGTTTTACGATTTATATCAAACAATTGTTAATTCCAGGCTGAATTTCATTTTGTTTCAGGGCGCCGGGGGTTTGTTCCGCTTTGTACTTCTACAATACTAATATCAAAGTGATAGCACAGTCCATAATGTATTTATTTATATAACTATAAATGAGTTAATCTATTTACACAGCTTGTTTCTTTTATAAATGCGACTGGTTGTGGGTTCGATTATGAATCGAGGTGATGAAATATTTAACATTATTATTTCCTCGTTTTTTAAGCGCATACGCAATACCTTCAGTATTCACAGGAAAGTAGGAATGGGAAGTGCCTTAATGGGAACAGAGTGTCTTAAGACTAGGTTCCCTTATTTCCCAACGGTTACAACATGAAGCTAAAAAAAGTATTGAATAATATATGAAACACAGTAAAAAGAGAAATCGTAAAGATCTTAAAACGTAGTCTTCACGATCAATCTCTTCAAGGTTTTATATTTGATTGCCAAATTTATAGGTTTCTTATTTGCGTTGGTTTTACGATCACAATAACGTCAGTAGTCAATAAGTGATAGTATAACAAGAGTTTTTTCATGCATAGAAAATTTATGTGTTTTTATATTATAAATGAAAATAGTACCAAACTGTATAAAATAAGATACTTATTTTCTAATATATTTTTAAATTTCACAATCGATAAGATAGCGCATGACAAATTAGATTATTTTAGAATTTTATTCCCAAAATGTATGCCTTGCAATATAATTTGACTAAGGATTTTAAAAAATTACTGCGTAGATAAAATATATATTTTTTATTTCGATAAAAAACTGATCTCATATTTATGGTATTTTACAGATTTTGCAAAATTCGCAAAATTTATATTTAAGTCCATTAATACGTAGATAAAAAGTTAAAATTCTTAAATGACTGACAAAAAAGGCAGCAAAAATAAAAAAAACGGCAGTCTCCGATTATAAAACCCGCTGTTGTGAGTTCTTCGGTGGAAATTTGGTGAACCTTGTATTTTAGCATTACTTTATCTTTACTGCTATAAGAGAAAAAGAGTGAAAGTGCAAAAATCTGAAGTTAAATGTGAAACGCAAGTGGAAAACACTTGTTAGAGGAACCGAAGCTCAACGGTACATTAAAAGCAGGTTAATTGCTGAAATAAAGAGATCAAAATTAAAGCATCTTCAATCTTTTACTCTTCAAAGTTAAATATCGAATTGAATTTCCACCAAGTCAAATATAAACTCAACTTGGTATTGCAAATAACTCAGCTTGTTGATTGATAAACTTTATTTTGATAGGGTATCATGTTATGATGCCAATTTAAAATTTATTAACCAAATCAAATCAGCTTCACGCTGTATCCCGCATACAGCAGGGTAGGCAGAGAGAACCTAATTTTAAGACATTCCGTTCCCTACTTTGTCAAATTCTGGAGGCATTGCGTGTTGAGTGGCCCCAGCGCCGCGCTTTGCCTCGACACCAGAGCGAAGAAATGGAAATACAAGCGTAAATAAACATTTCACTTCCCCGTGTAGGGATCGAACCCACAACGGTCGCGTTGCAGTCACACCCTTGTGCCGCTGCGCCACGACGGTATAATATTAGTATGATAATAGGATAAAATAATAGAAATTGCGAGTAAAGTTTAAAAAGTAGGGATTGCGAATAATGAAAGCCTATAAGACCCTCTTTTCGCTCAGTTTGACGCGTTATTTAGCGTGACACATCCAAGCCCGAACCGTGACCGACTGATGAAACTTTAGTTATTGTACCATGAGTATCTATAGTGTGTGTGTTATATATATATTACTACAGTTGGTACAGTTAGATACTTTGGTTTGCGAAATATATTGATACTGATAGCTTAGTGGTTTAAGGTCTTAGATGATTATCAAAAGGCGTAGATTCAAATCTCGCTATGTTCAATATTGTTTGTAACATTTTCTAAAAAAAAAGTATTTTTACTGAGCTAAGTGTGGAATAACATAAAATGAAATAACGTAATAACTTAGTCTGATTGCATACGCTATTGAGTTAAATTTGTAGGTAAGATACCAACTAAAGCCGGTAAGCTGCGTTATTTAACGGATCTATTCAGACAAAGCGCTGCGTTGAGTTCCGCAACTTAAAATATAGCGTCTCGAATCTGAGTGAACAGCGAAAAACAGGAGTGCCGGATATGGAATACAGTGTGAAACTGTAACTTATGCGTGTATACGTATATAATGCTATTGAGAATCTATAATAGTCTTCTATACAAATATTATAAAGCTGAAGAGTTGGGTTAGTTAAAGGTACTTATCTCGGGAACTAATGGATCAAATTCAACTTTTAATTTTGCGTTGGATACTCTATTATGTTAATCCTAAGGGCTATATCACGTTGTTTCCATGGATCAACCCACGTACATACTTGACCGAACAAAGCATAAAAGGTAGCTTTATTATAAAAATCATCACAGCCACTATATCCCAATACTGTTTAACGTATTCGCTAACGACTATCGATCGACACACACTTAGTACAGTCCGCCCGTATTTTGTGATCATCCATCACGCGTGTCACCTTTATAATTGCTGTTAATTTTACCAGCGGGAGGTTTTGTAATATATAAATATTTTATTATAGATGATAGCACTAATTGATTGATTTAAAGGGATTTTTCCATAGGTAAGTAAGGCTTATTTTCCAAGTACGGATACAGCGTTTTGTGTACCGATAGTTGTGGGTTCGTTTTTTTTGAGGGGGAATAATTTATTCAATTCTGGAAGGGATTAGCAAAGGGAGGGGGCTAGAAAATTTGGAGGAAAATGAAGAAGAATATCTTAAGACAAGGTTCCTTCTGACTTCCCTTTTATATGCGGAATAGAGCGTGAAGCTAATAAATACATAATTAATATTAAAACTTACATATATATTATCTATATCAACGAATCCCATATAAACGTGTAACATCAAAGGCCAAATAAACTCTAGGGTGAATTGTTCGTATTATATCGCTGTCGGCCTCATTAGTGTTTGTGTAGTCAAGGTACAGCTTCAGGCGGTATCAGGGTGGCATAAGTTACAGGAGGTGGATTAGTTATTACTTATTAGGATAATTGTATATAAAAAATGTATATTTATTATGAGCAGTGATTAGATGTCAGTCTGTCGGTATTCGTTTCAGACATTTTTTCTTAGGAACGCGTAAAGGTATGAAGCTGATCGTTGTCTGTTCTTGGAAGATATATGAGAAAAACAGTCATTGAAGATATTTGTCAACCCTAAAAGTTTTATTGTCTGTTGACGCTAATATCAGAAACAGCCTAACTAATTAAATGCGATTTTCACTAATATAATTTGTCTAACTTTTCAATATCTGGTCACTTAAACACAGTACCTATTTCGAACAAGCTTTTACAGAATAATCCAGATAGGCTCAGAGGCAGCGTCCGGCCGATTTAGTAATGGAATTAGACGGATTTAACGTTACTATTTGAGATCGATGGTCAGTTTCCTCCTGTTTTTGTAGTTAAATGTCAGAAATAAATAAATCAGTTTCACGCTGTATCCCGCACATAGCAGGGAAGGCAGAGGGAACCTAGTTAGACATTCCGTTCTCCACTTTTTGCCGAATTATAGAGAGATTGCGTGTAGTGGCAAAACTCAACACCGCGCTTTGCCTCTATACCAGAGCTAATGGAAATATAAATTTAAATAAATATTTCATTTGCTCGAGTAGGGCTCGAACCCACAACCACACTTTGTGTTCCTGCGCCGCAATTGGACTTTAAATGTCTAAAAAATAGTATTCTTATTCATAATCCAAGTAAGTTTTTTTGATTTCACTCTATCTCCAGCATATGGCATCCCGAGATATTGTATTTGGAACCATTCAGAATAGTTATTCTGATTATACAATATACACACTTTAAAATTCTAATTATTATGTCTACTAGAGAAATGTAGGAGAAATACATTATGAATATATTGTTATTTACAGTATAATGTCCATACAAATAAAATAATTTATTTTCATATTTTGATAGCTATGTACATTATACATATATCACGAAACGATATGTATTTTAGACCACCTCAATAGAAGAGAAATTCGAGTGCAGTCAAGTGATTTGTCAATGCTGTGCGCGGCATACGTTTGACAGCGACAACTATTAACTTGAGCCTAGATCTAGATATAGTACCTATAGAACCTACGAATTTACTAAAGCTGTAAAGATAAGAAAAGAAAATATGAGTAATGTAGTTTTAAAAGTGTGTTGGAAACGCAATCAATGTTTGTAAAGTCTTTCCGCATATACGTATTGAAATATTTTACTTGTTTTTTTTTTATAGGTGCAATTATGTCATTGTTGCACCCAATACGTAAAAGAAATGTAAATGGAAAATGGATACATTGAATACCTATAAGCTAAAATTATATTCGGAACTCATCGCTGCGTTGAGAATAATCGCTATAATACTATTTGTAACTTAGATATCTAACTTATTACCAGAGCGAGGAAATGAAAATAAATAATTTCCCAGATTGAAAATTGAACCTAACACCGTTACGTTTATAGTCAGACATTGTATCGCTGTGCCACCACGGCTTCATATATAAAGCAGGCACGATATGGATAGGTAAGTGAAATACGAAACAACACAAAAATACACAAATATATTTCATGACATGGAACCAAATATCTTCACCTACCTCCGTTTTTCCACTTTTAAATATCTTCAAAAAGCCTACAAATATAAATAACATTAAAAGAATTTTTAGCTTTACCTATTAATTAATATCAGATTAACATCGAAACCAATGACAGTAACATCGATACTGACACAAGTCAACTTGGCTCATCCATCACGTGCTGGGGCATCTCATTATTGACAAAAATCCTCGTCGCTATGAAATATTAACATTATTGTATTATAATTAAGACTTGCGAGGGTTGGATTGTAATTAATATTATGTATTTTAAATTTAAGGACGATAGACGTAGTGGAAAAATGTTTGACTGTAAACGATGGTTGTGGGTTCGATCACACTCGGGGGGAATTGTATTTTATTACGATTAAGCTGTATTCTGCGTAAGTAGTTGGCAAAGGGGACCTAATGTTAAGACATTCCGTTCCCCATTTCTGTCTAATGTTTGAGGCATTCCGTCTTTAGTGGTGGAACTCAACGTCGCTTTTTGTGTTGTTATTATTGCAAATTAAACCCATAAAAGCGTTTACAGTGAGATGCGGTGGCGGCGCCATAACTCTTTTAAATAAGAATAATCTCTATCAAGACAACCCATGGCGTTATATGTTGAGTGGCGGAACTCAACGTGGCGAAGGAAATCGAACCCTCAACCGTCTCGTATACGCGTTCACACTGCTACATGATAGCTTTAAAATATTAAATTATATTATTTTCATAGACACTTCAGCTTGTGCTATGCAAAAATATAGCGTTAATGCTTGAGAGAAGCTATTACTTTATCGGCTGTCGAATAATAAACTACTTCACAACGACTTCATTAGCTCGTAAATCTTAAAATATTTTTCAAACTAAAAATCTTTTTAGAGATTCTGATACAAATTGTGTTCGCCATATATTTTTATTTTATGGTTGTTTTTTACTTACCATCTTGGGTATTTTGTTTTGACAAGAAAATTTACTGGCTTATTTATGTGACCGATTTCCATTTCCGCTTTCCGCTCATTTAATGACACTATTAAAATGCATCCTCTTTATTTAAATTTGACATTTGAAAAATATTTATTTGTGGGAAGTTAACATCGAAGAAGTTAAAATATAAAATATTTTCTTATGAAATTAAAATATTAAAGTTTCTTCAACTGTTAATCGAACCCACAACCTTCCGCTTTTACTGACGCTCGTTTGCGTTCCTGCAGCACGACATGCCTAACAATCAGCACCTAACACCTGTAACCAGCATATCATATCAATATCCAAAACAATAAGTAAACCCACCCAAATCCAAGAAACTAGATTAACCACCCGGCTCCAACAACAGAACAATAGATTGACTAAACCAAGAACAATTTCTCTTCGTGTCGTACTAAGAATAGTTTCAATTTCCCAAAAAACGCTAACAAAAGGCAATTGAGACTACGCACGTCACGGGCGCGCCTACAAACACTGGCCGACATGATTTATGAGATACCCTCCAAATGGACGACAAATTGTGGATAAGTGCGGTTCGAGGGTAGTTATAGCTTTCTGATCGAAATATATGTGTATACTCTGGCGATATAGAATTTTGTAATATGTTATATTTCTGTACTAGCGTCACACCCACGATTTCGTTCACTTAACACACTTTTATATTATAGCGAAATTATAAAACCTTTTTTACATAAATTGTAGCTTATGTGCTGTTCTGATGATATGATATATATTACTGTAAAGTTTCATCTAGAACCATTCAGAAGAATTTGTGTTGAACAAACTAATACTATTAATTAGAAAAAATATATTTATAATATTTTTTAAAATTTTCTTATACAAAAATCAAATTTATAGTGCGGGAAAATAAGCACAAGATTTTTGATCTTCTTAATTATACATGAAAAATATCTTTTGTTTATTCTTAAGATTTTAACAGAGAGTTCTCTTAAATAATATAAAATTATCATTTTCAAATTTAATATACTGATATCTTAATTTTTTTCATTCAAACTTTGCTGTTCAACTCCTCAACCTAATCCAATAATTCTTAATTTTCCTTGATTTAAATATCCACAAAATTTATAGCTTTCATGATATATTGAGCAAAAGTTGAGATAAGTTGCCCCTAATTCATCCCAAGGCAAAGATTCCCTGCGAAACGCAGAAAAACATTGGAATTACCTTTGCCAACTTTCCAGAGTTCTCGAAGACACCGTGTAAATCCTTCGTCCCTTATTACGGTATATTCAAAACGAGTTCATTTTAGGGGAACATTTTGATCATATAATTATAAAAGTTTTTAAATGTTTCCCTTTAACAGTCCTCAAAATACTGTATTTAGACAAAATTGTTTGATGTT
>DWGR01003974.1:0-11603 GCA_018247715.1 Heliconius burneyi | reverse complement strand
AAAGTTATTTTATCATTTAATCTATTTTTATTTATTGCTCTTCAGAAGTAAGTAGTTATGTGTAAATGATATAATTAAAAAATGCACAACAAATTAGCTAATCTGCGTAATAAGTAAAAGCTTTTCCCTTATATATTTGAGCAAACCTCTTTAAGAAAAAGTATAAAATTTAACATAATGATGTGCTCACGGTAAATAGACTTAAATTTGTAGGCATCTACAATTTAACTTCTGGTAAAAACTTATTAAAATTAACAAAAACAGTATATATTTCCTTCTAACAACTTCCATTGGTATATTAAATCTATATTATAATCATGAGCTCATTCACTTCACATGATCTGTAAATGTTATTTAATTTCAAAAGGGATGCTAAAATGGAATATATATTTATGTTGTTGTGATTTATTGATATTATCTAACAGTAACAATATATAGTAAAAATATACTTTTAAATAATTTAATATATTTTTTATATTTTTGTATAACTAAAGGTTATTTTAATTTATGCTGGATGTCAAATCCTAACCACACGTAATACGTATCGATATGTTTTGTTTAGGCTTACATCGTCTCCCGCACATAGCTGGGAAGATAGAAGACAGAACCTACGACCTTTTTTTAATTTTTTTTAATTTTTTTTTATTTTTTTTATGTGTGTTACCTCAAAACTTTTGACTGGGTGGACCGATTTGGATGATTTTTTTTTATTTGAAAGGTAGTGCTTCCCATGTGGCCCCATTTTTTTTCAGACAATGATATCTATGAGAAAATTACATAAGTCTTATATTTGCATTCGGCATGTACGCGACAAATGGGCGAATAACTGAATGTGGCGTCAAACGATTTCGATGATTCTTTTTTTTTCGTAACAAAAAAGAAAACTGTAAGCTTCCGCAAACAAATATTTCACCGGGAA
Organism: Heliconius burneyi; assembly: GCA_018247715.1. Lineage (NCBI taxonomy): Eukaryota > Metazoa > Arthropoda > Insecta > Lepidoptera > Nymphalidae > Heliconius > Heliconius burneyi. The sequence goes on along the minus strand of DWGR01003974.1, from coordinate 10,684 downwards.
ATGTTTAATCTGTCTTTATAGGTACTTGGGGCGATATCATGATTTTTGTCAACATCAAGAAGGAAAATACGGAGACGAAATATGATAATAAGTTCGTATCTCATCTGGTACCTTTCACGACGATATGTGGAAAACTAGTAAACCTCGAACCTCTGTTTAAGGATCGCGATACGCTTCATAACTTCGAACCGTAATTATAGTTTTCACAATATATTTCCTTGACGCTTCGGTAAACATACGTTTTAAATTAAATCAACCGCGCTTGTATTTTGTGTTGTGTTTCGAACTCAACTCGCGGGAAAGAATGAAACAATTATTTTTTCAATTTTGTACACCAGATATTACGTTCGTTGGACTGTTTTATTGTGAATATGTGAATATCATCGGAATATGTGAATATCATCGGAATATATTATAGCACTTTATTATATATATATATATATATATATATATATATATATATATATATATATATATATATATATATATATATATATATATATATATATATATATATATATATATATATATATATATATATATATATATATATCTATATATATATATATATATATTAACTCAATAATTTATCTTATTAATGACAAATTGTTTTACTTGTAGATATTATACATATAGGTAGGTGGCTTGATATTTTTCGTAACAATTTTTTAGAGTTTTATGTTTTATTTGTTTTTATGTTTTTTTTAAATGTTTTTAGAGAATTTTAAAATTTTTTTATGGCTATTAAATATGATAAATACACCTAACATAACATAACTATCGATTTTGTTCACAATCTTTTTTATTTACAGCTTACCAGACGATTTTACATCTAGTAGAAACATATGTTACATACATAAAGCCTCACCTAAAAACATTTTAACATAGGAACTGAAAATTACATCTTAACAAGGATAATACCAGCGTACATACAACTTTTAAATTAGATTGCATTTTTTTCATTATTTCTCTCAAGCGTATCTTCCTCCTCCTAAGTTTTGAAAGTTTCTTTAAGGTTAGACATTTCTAAGTCCAATCGCGTGGCCTTTGAAATTCGAAGCGAGTGCCAAACTTTACCCTTTCGATATCTGTGTCAAACTTCATTTTACAAATAAACCAAACTATAATATTTCTTGAAATATCAATATTTATTTATTATTACCAAATGGTTATATGTTTGGTTTCTTAGAGTATATCTAACAGCTTATAGTTTCAATATTTAATTAAATGTGTTATTATAGCCCACTTGCTTAATTAGTTACACAGTAATAGTATTTGTTATAAATTTATTATTTGGCTCACGTATCTAAGCTTATTTTAAATAGTGGACTATAAGCTTTACGTAAAATATTTCAAATACCAAATGCAAAAAAACAACAATCATAACACGAGTATTATTAAAAAACCCCAGCTCAGTATTATACCGAAGCTCTAAAGTAGCTAGACATAATCAACCTACTTTACTAAAGAGGTACACGCAAATAGGACTTGTAAGCACAAACAGCGTTAATTTCAAACAATTTACCCGAAAACCCTTAATTATTCTGACTTTCAGAGAAAAAAGCAAGGGTACATTTTCAGTCACGCAACACGAAATCACATTAGCTGGATTGCTTTTGTGTAATTACAGAAATGAAGGAGCCGCTTAAGAAAGTCCACAAAGTGCCCATTAAAATACCAACGCTCTGTAAAAACATGAAAGTATATACAATAGTTTGTTATATTATATAATGGACTTACTTAGAAATTAGTTTTTATTAATATTATCATTAACTTTGTATTATTTAACTTTATATGTAGCTTCAAGCTGTATCCCGCACACAGCAGGGTAGAGAGAGTAAAGCTAGTGTAACTACGTTGCACCACTATCCGACGAATTCTAGAAACATTGCGTGTTGAGTGGCCAACTCAATGCCGCACTTGGCCTCGACACCAGAGCGAAGAAATGGAAATATATAAATAAACATTTAATTTCCTCGAGTGGGTATTGAAACCACAGCCAGTCACGACCACGACTAGCCTCACACTAGCTTTATATATAAAATATTTTTGTTCTTACTTATGCAAATTCATATTTATATTTAAGATTTCTTATTCTGCGACCTAATTTGTAATATAAACAATATAATTGAATCCTATTACCCAACACATAGTGTTATGGAAGTATTACTATCTCGCGTCCATTTCGTTTTAGATAGACTTAAGAAACGCGTGAAAAATAAAAAGTATATGAAATATGTGTAACATGGGTCGTGGATTCTATCCCCACTCGAGGAAGAGAAATATTTATGTACGTTTATATTTTCATTTCTTCGCTCTGATATCGAGGCAAAGCGCGACGTTGAGTTCTGCCACTCAACACGCAATGCCTCCAGAATTTGGCAGCAGGTGGGGAATGGAGTGTCTTATCACTAGGTTCCCTCTGCCTACCCTGCAGTGTGCGGGATGCAACGTGAAGCTAATTTGATTTAATTTTACTTACATGCATACATAAATAGTCACTTATGCTCCATTTTACTTAAAAATATATTCTTTCCCAATATATTATTCATGCCTTAATGTAAGTTAGAATAGATTTCTTTAATACACTAAAATAAAATTTGACACACGTTTTCGACTGAAAGATCATGAAATGCATAAAAAATTAAACTGCTGAAATAACATTACTATAATTGTTTTCGGTGTATAGATATAATATAATGGATTGTATATATTTGAAGACGGATGACGACATGGTGACACTTTTGTGGGCTTATTTGGGGGTAGTTAAAATTATAAATTTCAATACCAATATTATAATATTCAGCTCTAATGGCTAAATTGAATAAATAATATTTTGTTTTTCATTATTTTACGACTACTTATAATTTCTTTACAAAAAGTAATGATATCCCATCAAAAACATAAATGTATAATGAGAGCCAAGTTTAGTAATATGATATATTCCTTAGTTGTTGACTTCAGCGGAATAAGAAGTGAGATGTAAATGTATGCCAAGTTAACATAAATGGTCAATCCTGAAATTTTGTTTTAACAATATAAAATATTTCAAAACAACTTAAAATGTCCTTTCTTCTTACAACTTAGGAAACTTTATTTATGTGTTAAAATCTGGCTTGGCTAGTTTTCAAATTAATTTACGAAGACATCGGTATAAATGAATGTATTCTAAGAGCCAGTAAAGGTAAAGGAGCAAATTTTATATTCATTTTTAAAACTCATACAAGCCTATTGTTAATAAATTTGAAAACTAGCCAAGTCAGATTTTAACGGCTATTAAATTTTTTATTATACTGTAATATTACGACTTCAAGTTCAACTTCAACGGATTTCATGTTATGGTTTTCTCGGCATACAAGTGTTAAATACATTAATGATATTTAAATCAAAATTTAATACAACTTCAGAACAAATGGAATTTATTTCTTCTAGTCCTTATATAGATTATAGCGGTAATATATGACTGTAGTTTGCAATGCTAGCGTTATTTTGATATGCATTGTTCGATCTAATTCAAAGTGTTTACAAACAAAACTAATCAAATATCACATTGTACAATGAAATGATAACTTATATAACTTAATGTGCAGTGCCGCCATTTTTTATCTAAACATTCCATAAGCATTCCATCAACATTTAACGGATTGAAAATCAAAACATAGTACAGCGCTACCACGGCAAATATGCAAAAACATATATCGTCTATATGCTCGGAAAGATATTCCACGTAATTGCAATAAGTGATATGTATCACTCAATAACCATAATATTAGTTTCCTTCCAATAAGGGCCGTTGCCTTTTTTTATGCAAAAGAACAAGGCAAACGAGCGTGTGCGCTTTTTGAAGGTGCCCATGTCACATCGACCTGGAAACACTGCCGCGGGTAGGCCATGCCACAGTTCCATGGCGCGTGGAAGGAAATTCCTACAAAACCGCACAGTAGTAGAGTGCCACGTATTCAGGTGGTGTGGTTGATATTATATAAAATAAAATAATAAAATAAAAATACTTTATCTGTTGAACAGATTTTACACGGAAATAAATGCTACAGAGATCTCCATTTAAGTAAGTAATGCCTGTATTAGGAGACCCCGCTCTTCCAATACAATATTTAATATATCTGTTTTACATTTTACAATTAAAACAAATTAAATACTTTGTACATATATTAGTTAGGTTGAACGTGTATTTACGTGTTAGTGTGTGTGGGTGTATGTATGGGCGGTGTGTGTATACATTGTTTTGTGGGTGATTGTATGTCATTGGACGTGGCGTAGGAGAGTTTCTGTGTCATGATATGTGAGTGTCTTGATCCAGTCCGTGAGAACTTTTTTGCAGGCGCGGATATTTTTAGGATAGATGTAAATGTGTTTGTTTATCTCATTATATAATTGTGCAGAACGTTTCATAAATTGCATGGAGGCAAATCTCGTTTTAATTACGGGAATTTTAATTATATAGTATTTTCTTCTTTTTTCATAATAAACCATCTTATAAGTTTTTGAAATAATCTGAGTTATGTCTAATTTCCTAACAGAAAGCAATGAGCTGAGTTAATATAAATGTTCAGTGGAGAATCTGAGTTTTTTTGAAGTACATATACTTGATTAGAGCTCGTTGTGCCCTTTCTAATTCAAGGAACTTCGATTTTGCAGTACCACCCCAAACGGAGATACAATAGGACAGCACCGACTGTACAATTGATATATACACTTCGTTTAGAGCAGTGGTTCCCAACCTTTTTGAGTTCATGTCCCACTTTTTCATCAGAAATCTTCAAATTGCCCCCTAAACATGTCAAAAATTCAAAATTGCCCCCTTACATACCAAAATCCTGCATTTTAACTAACTAAACAGCCAATCATATTAAAATTCTCAGTCTGAAAATTCCCAAATTGCCCCCCTAAATTCCCAAATCGCCCCCTTGTGGGGCGTACGCCCCACGTTGGGAAACACTGGTTTAGAGGGTTTCTGGGTTGAGCTGACGAAGAAGCTATGCTTTTGGGAATCACATGCCGTAGTGTCCTAAATATCCAGCTTAACTGCCTTATCCTGCTTGCAACTTGCTCAATTTGTGAGTACCAGGATAGTCTCTGATCTATAATAACACCTAAATATTTAGTAGACAGAACTTTGTTAATGGTAAGACAATTCCAGTTTAAATTCGCTGTATCTCCAGAGATGTATTTTAATATTGAAATCACTTGTGGTATGCCTACAAGCTAATGCCCCCGATTGAAACAGTTTCATTGCTTTTATAGTCTTTTTCACCTACATCTACCCTCGTTTACACGAGTTTATTACAAAATGTATGTAAACTATACTAAGTAAAATATAACATAAGTTGATAATATTTAAAAGATACATGTATCGGTACTTCAGAACTTCAGTATGTACATAGGCATGTACATATTGATACCCGCAACAAAAAGTATATAGAAAAGACAACAAGTGAATAATTTAGAACTACGCTTTCAAATCGTATTCCACAAACTATAAGAAAAAGGAAAAAATATAGTACTTGAATTTAAATAAAATCCTTTTATTATTTTATTTTTAATTTCGTTCTGTCTAAGTAGGTTTCACATTTATCTATAATCTTCATGAAGGTATTGGAGTGGAATCTCTTAGGAAATAAGATTATAGACTGGTGGGTCGAGCTAAATTGGCATTCTTAGAAGATTCAAATACATAACAATTATTTGTTTTAGGCAATACGTAACTATGTATTATATATATTTTAACTTATATAGCTACTTTTAAAAAAATACCAGAATTATCTTAAACATTATATAAATTATTTTATCGACTTCAATGCTAAACAAAATGTTAATTTGTTAATACCATGGTATTTTCTTCTTTACTACGAACATGACAAGTACTTGAAGCATTCAGAAAATAGCTTTACAAACTACTCTGATCTTATAAAGCAGCGTAAAATTATAGGGACCTTATAATTTTATCATATATTTATAATTATAAATTTAATTTTCGGCATAAAATTATACACATTGTATATCTATACGCCGTTTCTGCATATATCATGGAAAGAGTACCTGGGAACCTAGTGTTAAAACATTGTTCTCCATTAAGATACTCCCTACTTTCTTCGAATTCTTAAGGCATTATGTGTTGAGTCCTTGCCTCGTTCCAAAACGAGGAAATAAAAATATTAAAAATTTCATTCTCCGAGTAGAATTGACCTACAACCGTCACGTATTCACGCGCACTTTAGATGATGCCTGCGCAACGACGGTCTCAGGATATTGTATAATTAATCAAATGAATAAACCACAAAGTCAACAGTTGAGGAACATTTAAGTAAGATCGGCGCAACGGTCAGTCATGGCGATGAATAAAACAATAGAAGGCAAGTCCCTCGTAATAACAACCACTTCGCAATTGTTTATTTGGTCAGTACAAAAAGGGCATTTGGATGAATATATTTTGTAAGTGTAACAGTGAGGATACATCTTAGGATGATTTAACAAAGACATTTTCATACAAGAGTAGTTTGGCGCTTTTAGATATGAGGAAAATATAACCGTAATAATATATTTTTACGCTACAGAGATCGATCGTAGCTCAGGTGGGGGACAAATAATCTTGAGTACTTTTACAATTTTCAAAATACAAAAGGTGAGCTTGGAGACAAACGTAGCTTGTATAATATACACGTGTAAACATTTTTTCAACGTTTCTATAAGGTAATTGTCAAAATATGGGGTCAAAACCTAATGGTATTTTATAATTAAAATAATAGTTTGAGGCATTCCACACGTGCCTACGTATATATTTTGCATGTTCTGTTAAAGGCACTTATGGATTCTTTGAACAATTTAATTGATAAAAGTTCCAGACTGATTGTTTATGTCGAATTCTTTCACTTTATTGCCAGTGTAAAAGTGATTCTTTTAACTGTAAACGACTCAGGGCCCCTTATCGACCCCCCCCCCCCCCTTCTCCTTTCATGTTTGGTTTTTAGTGACGTAACTAACAATTAATTTAATTGATTTTCTTGTAAAGCGTTTACTCTAGAAACAGTTTACACTAGAACGGTTTTTTTAAATAGATTTAAAATATTTAATTTAAATTTGAGTTGCCCTTTCTTCGCTCTGGTCTCATGGCAAAGCGTGGAATTGAGTTCCGCCACTCAACACGCAATGCTTGTAGAATTCGGCGGAAAGTGGGTAACGCAGTTTCTTAACACTACGTTCCATCTGCCTACCCTGCTTTGTGCGGAATACAGCGTAAAATTAATTTAATTTGTTTTGTTATTGTTTTAGATATTTTAAGACATTGAAGTTGTTGTGTATTTTTTTTTTCATTCTGATTGTTACTCAGTTTTTAGTCATCAAAGTAACATGACTAACTGCTATTCTAATTATTTAAGGGAAGCCTGTTTTTTGCTTGATATTATTACTTGCTTAGCCTTCTTGTTTATCAGAAATTGACTTAATGTAGATTAGAAACAAAAGTTACATCCATTATTAATAATTAAATTTGTTATTTGTTTATATTCAATTTTATTTAAAGGGAATATTTACAGATTAAAATTTTTAGCATATTCAGCAAGCAGCAGCAATTTTTAACTATTCGATAGCCATTGAAAGGTATTTTTTAGATTTATTTTAGAACTGAATAAAAAAATATAATAGCTTGGTTTACGTGGAATCATGGTTCTAAAGCTTTATATAACGTAGGCTTTCACAAAATACTTTTTAGACAGAAATCAAAATGCTAAACATATTTTTTATGTGTGTGAAAGTCCCAAAAAAGTCAGTCCGGCTGACTGACTGACTGGTCTGTCTGGTCAGATTATATATTAGTTGAAACGGACAGAAATTGATTATTGCTTATATAAATAATAGTAGAACCCCTATTAAGCATATCATATTCAATATTCGCAGCTTCTAAAAGAACCAATAATGACTTTTATAAGTAAACATATTATATAAGCTACCACAACTTATAGTTCGGTTCATATTTATAGAAAACTAATTGAGAAAAGAAAACGAAAAGAGACCGAAATACCATTAAAAGTTTTTCTTTCAACTTCACGCTGTATCCCGCATACAGCAGGGTTTGCAGAGAGAACCTAATGTTAAGACACTCTGTTACCATTTTTCGCATATTATAGAGCATATTTTCTAGCATTGTTTAAAGCCAATTATTTTACTGTATTGCTATAAGCCATGGTAAGGTAGTTAGAATGTTCGTGACTGAACGCAATGTTTGTGTTAATAAATAACTTTGATGAATAATCATTTTTAACATTTTCATCAATTTGGATCGTCAGATTTTGGTTGCAGGATAGGCCGTTTAGATAAAATAAAAAAATGTAATTCAAATCTTGCGTTCTCCATTAAATGCAATATGTGAAATATGTATTTAATTTATATCACCGAATTATATTTGCTTTTGATAGAGTTCCCATAAAAATAATTCAGATGTAGTCAGTAGGTAGTAGGTAGCTGGACATTATTCTAACATCCGGATCTTCTTCATCTATGACGATGGCAATAAGCACAAACCTCCATAAATCCGCGTCGACCGCACATTGTACGTATATCGCACTTAATGATACCGCAAATAAAAAGGCTTTTACAATTGTGGACACGTTTCTGCCATAAAGGAATGCGGTAAAGGTGATTACTTATTTATAGAACAAATCGAGGCTCGTATCGCTTAAAATTATTGAGCAAATATAAGAGTGAAGACCGTGTAGACATTGAAAAAGATATTTACATTGCTTTTCAGGGTATTCTGAGAACATAATATGTGCTTAAACTTCCATTCTGTTTTCATACATTATACTGTTTTATTAAGCGTCACGAAAATTTAATTAAATATATTTTATAATTTTAATTAAAAAAATATTAACTTTAGTGAAATGGTGATAAATTATTTGACGTTCAATAAATGAAACATGTAACTTCTTACTTTGAATAAAATTATTTGAATTTTGAATTTGATATAGCGGATGGTTCGAAATGCCACACCTTGTCTTGTCAAATCAAGTAAATGTAAACAATTAATTTCTCCGAGCGGGCGTCGAATCCACAGCCCACCAGCTTTTTAACTTAGCTGGACATCTGGTGCGTGTCTTGACTTATCTTTAAGAAAAAATAATATAAATGTTTATCAAAGCGTAAACATATTTTTATAAATGTCGCCTTTTATATTGACACTTAGTATAGATATGTAATATACTCGTATGTCATTGCTTATTATTGTTCATCTCTGTTACTGAATTTATTTTTATGATTACTCTTTATGATTAGGATAATTTAAATAATATCAAGACATGCCCCAGCGTGTCAAGCCAAATTAAAAGCTGGAATTAAAAAGCGGGAAAGTCATTCACAACTCGAAAACCAATAAGTTTACATGCATGAAATTTAGCATATTGGTTGAAACTCCCTAGTTTGCGTCATACGAGTATATATGAATTTTATTCCGAGTAAACGAGTGAAGTGATTACTACTAATTGATAACAAAATTACCAACTAACAATACAGAACAAATACGAGGTTCACCCAGATGCGTTACGCTTTGCATCATGCTTGTATAATTTGGATAATGATTGTGGGAAACAAATTCAATTAAACTAAATTTCCGAATTTGCAAATGTTCATTCAAATACTAACGTACTTCTAATTAAAAACTAATAGAGTATTAATCAGAATATGTGATACCATTTGAGGAACCTATTACTATGTGGCTTAAATTTGATGATTTCGGAAACAATCATAGTTATATCTTTAAAATTTCTTAAAAGATATGTATGCCCTTGAATGATGGGTTAATATAAATATTGACCTTGCCGGTCAGGTTAAACAGCATAATTATTAAAATACAAGATAAGCATATAATAAAATAGTTTTATCTTCATTTCATATAATTTCGGTAAATAAGACATTAAATGTCACAATACGGTAACATGACCCAGATCTTTTATAGTATGAGCCTCCACGAGTATGCATGAAATGTTAACGACGCTACCAACAGCAAAAACTATCTAGATTGTGTCGCTTTTTTACCTAAAAACACTTGATAGTAACTAACAAGTTTTAATTAAAGTAATGTAAAAATAAAAAAAAGTGAAATTAATAAAAAAAACAATTATGTAAACACAACGGTCGTCGGTTCTCAGTTCGGGTCTCGAATGATTTTTATTTTGTCATTTTGGAAAGTTGAGTTTCTTTTTGTGGACAAGTAGTTATAAACATTAAACGCCTGAATTAATAATAATTAATACATAAGTAATTGAATAAATGATGTTTATATTTAAACGCTCTTAAAAACAAAAAAGAGATTTTAATATACTATTTTTAGATTAACCTTTATACATATTTTTGGCAATAGATTAAAAAAGATATATATTACGTACCAAATGTAGGAAATTACAAATATTTCCCACTGCTCCCACAATATGAAGTAACGAGTTCAGAGCCGAGCTTCATTGCTTCGCTTTAGACCGAGTTAATCTCGCTAATTACAGTGCTCTAAGGTTTAGATACAATCTTGATTTTAGCATATATTTATGTACTATTAAAATTAAAAGCAATCATATAAATTTACAGTAAACTAATAAAAGCAACTTATTAAAACTCTTATTGAATAAAATACAGTTCTGTTATATTTATGTTTTTTCAAAAATATTTTCATTATTTTCTTTTT
>DWGR01003973.1:0-11608 GCA_018247715.1 Heliconius burneyi | reverse complement strand
TGTGGCTCAGTCAAGTTACAGGGCATAAAATTATTGTCTTCAAACACCAAGCTTAAATGTCTTTAGTTCTGAAGTCCATCGTGGTTTAGTGTCACTAAAGATTTATTACGTAGGGTGTAGTGACTTGTCGACGCTGAACAGCCATATTGTAAATGTTTGATCTTTCAGTGAAATGGGGAAACTAGAATTTTTTTAGTATGTTGAAGTGAGGCTGTCATGGCGCAGGGGAACAAGCTGCGACTTTAACCGTGACGCTTGTGTGTTTGATTCCTACTCGTGGGAGATGAATTATTATTTATTAATATTTTATTCCTGAAACTCAATATGGACTAAATATATACTATATACTAGCCTTATCGGCTATACCTTAAGGCAAAAAAAAATCAGAAATGAAGAAATGGATATTATATAAACATAAATAAATATTTCACTTCCTCGGGTGGGGATCGACCCCACAACCGCCGCGTTACAGTCACACCCTTGTGCCACTGCGCCACAGCGGCATCGAAAGGACAAAAATATATACATACATTTTTCTAATGATTGAATTTAATCGGCTAAGGATCTAAGACTTATTTTTTTTTCATTCTTCTCTACCTTTAGACGGTCAATATATTATTATTTGCTATTCTAAAAAGAAAATAAAATTTTTCTAGACCACATCTCAACTCTGGAACATCTCTCTACATTCTGGCCTAAGAGGTTCACTCTCCTTTACTGATTTGCAACCATTCTGTATTATGATTGAGGTGCTGCAAGCTAAAGTTGTAGACGCTATAAATGTTTGATAACGTTTCGATCTGAAATGTGTTTCAGTAAGCAGCTTAGCAAAATAACGTCGTGGCGGAAGTCGTAAACGCGAAAACACCTAGGGTTGTCAGTGTTAAAATAAATAAACAAATCAGCTTCACGCTGTATCCCGCACACAGCAGGGTAGGCAGAGGGAACCTAGTGTTAAGACACTCCGTTCCCCACTTTCTGCCGAATTCTGAAGGCATTGTGTGTTGTGAGGCAGAACTCAACGCCGCGCTTTGTCTCGACACCAGAGCGAAGAAATGAAAACATATAAATGTAAATAAATATTTTTACTTCCTTGAGTGGGGATCGAACCCACAACCGTCGCGTTACGGTCTCATCTTTGTGCCGCTGCGCCATGACGGCTTTAATGTAGGTATACAGAATACTTATTAATTAATTAAAGCCTTTTCAAATAGTTATTTCCTTTCCTTTTCCTTTGTCTATATTGTATGAAGTTAAAAAGCTGAAATCACATACATATGTAGAGAAAATCTAGTATAAAGTTGATGTATATCCATTTATAGAATTTGTTTTCCCATTACAGTAAGACATGTATCGACTACCTAAGCCAAGACTTGATGTTAAAAAAAAAACAAAAAATGCATTAAGTATGTAATTAGGATAAAAAAATATTTAAAAAATGAAGAAAATGCGCGAAGAAAATAAGAACGAGGAGACAAAAAATCATTATATAGAATAAATAGTTTACGACTAAATTTTTATAAGGTTCCTTGTATTCTGAAATAAAAAGAAAGAAAAACGTAATGGTGGGAGCGGCATGAAAATTTGTGACTCTTTTGATATAAAATGTTAGATCACCGTCATCCATTGTTAACTTTCTATAATGTTCTAATTGAAGCAAAATATATTATACTATTAACATAACCGTGGCTTCGCCTTAAATTTATTTTTATATTATACCTAGCCAAATTATAAAAAATCTTTGAAGCCTAGGCATGTATGTGTTATTCCGATTTAAAAGATATATTATTATACATTTTATTCAAATCCATTGGGTAATTTCTGCGTGGAACTGGAACAAACATCCATCCTCACAAGGTTTCTTATATCAAAACTAAAAACTTGAAAAATCCTTCAGCAAGTCTGCTGACCCTGGATGAGCATTAAACCAAGTAGTAAAACGAACAGAAACGGGGGAAGTGGCGCATTGCGACTTTTGCTTTATAACCTGTTCAGTAGGTGCTATAGGTAATTTGATTGTTGTAGCTGTAGATATAAAATGGCTGCCCTACGCTATTATAGCTAGGTACATCAATTTGTTAGTCGAATTATTATTTAATTTTTTAGCTTCACGCTGTATCCCGCACACAGCAGAGTAGACAGGAACCTAGTGTTAAGAGACTCTGTTACCCACTTTCTGTCGAATTCTGGGGGCATTGCGTGTTTTTTTTAAATTTCCAATAAGTAAAAAACTTTGATAAGTCAATGTTCTAGTATTCTGAAATTGAGAAAAAAAAAGAAAAAAGTAATGGTGGGAGCGTTATGGAAGTTCGTTACTCGAACTTTTTTCATATAAAATTTGATTGTAAGTTAACCACGTTTTATATATAATATTAAATAAATTATTTGTTAGATTTTAATCACATGTTTATTTTAGGGAAGAATAATATTGATGTGAAGAATAATTTTAAATAAATATTATAATTACAATAAACATAGAGCGTATGCCGCCATTTTTTTCTTGGTGTGAAATTAGAAATAAGTGTAAATTTCATTAAGAAACTGAAAAAAAGATGTGAACGGATTACTTTCCATATAGTGCTGTGAGTCAGCAGGCAACTCGGTTTAAATAAACAACTTCTGGATATCTTATAATAGCAACAATTACATTTAAAAGATATTGAATAAAAGAAAAATCAAATGGAATGAATAAACACATATGAATTATTATTTAAATATTCTATATTAAACTATTTTTAAATTATTATTTACATAATGTACGAGTATATTAACATCTACAAGTGAAAAATACTTTCATATCTTTCATATCTTTCACATAACTTATTACTTGTTAATTTGAATAATCACAGTGTTATCCAAAACCAATAACCCTAACGACACAAGGGTGTGACTGTAACTCGACGGTTGTGGGTTCGATTCCCGCTTGAGGAAGTGAAAAAATTATTTACGTTTATTTATCCATTTCTTTGCTCTGGTGTCGAGGCAAAGAGCGGCGTTGATTTCTGCCACTCAACACGCAATGCCTCCAGAATTCGGCGGAAGTGGGGAACAGAGTGTCTTAATACTAGGTTCCCTCTGTCTACCCGTCTGTGTGCGGGATACAGCGTTGAGTTGATTTATTTAACCACTCAATAATAGTAGTCACACTGCGTTGAACGACGAAGATCAAAGAAAAATAAATATTTAGATCTTCAACGAATAGATATGGTGGCGACGGATTTTTATTTCAAAACTACCGACACTTTATCAATTGACTTTGTTTATAAATAAACGTAGCACTAAACGACTTCTCTTTCTCAAGTATTTTCTAAGTAGATATATGTGATTCATTCATACATTCTAGGTATTTGTATTTCAGACTAAATATGAGAACAGTGGTGGCGCAAGGGCATAAATTGTGACTTTATACGTGACTGGTTAGGAGTTGGATCCCCACTTGGGGAAATGAAATATTTAGTTATTTAAATGTATATTTTAACTTCTTCGCTCCGGTGTTAACACCCACTAATGCTCACAGAATTCGGCGGCATAGTGTCGTAACACTAGGTTCCCTATGCCTAAAGTGCTGTGTGCGGGATACAGCGTGAAGTTGATAAAAAAAAGTTATTATTTGAACCTAAACTAAAATACAAACTCTGTAAAGCTTAAAATTGCAGCGAGATACCTAGGTACTTCATACTGTATCCCGCACATAGCGGGGTAGGCAGAGGGATCCACCTGGAAATCTAATGTTAAGATACTATTTCTCATATTTTGCCGAAATCTTGCGCATTGAGTGGCGGAACTCAACGCCGCGCTTCGCCTTGTTACAGAACTTGTCGCAGAATAAAGAAATATTAAATCAAATATTTCATTCTCTCGAGCAGTTTCTTATAATTTTACTTTAATTTTTTTTTTGAAGGCAGCGGGCAAAGGCTGCAATTTTTTAAAGACAAAAATAAACTAGAATTATTACTATAACTCTTTTTTGTCTTAAAAATATAAAATTTTTAATGTGAGCAAAGAGAAATATCTTAGGGAATTGAACGTATTACTGAAGTATTTCTATTTATAAATACCAAAATCTACTTTTATCTACAAAATCTACATTTCTGCTGCACCACCACGGCATATTTAGATTTTATTGTCATCACGTACTAACCTGACATATATTTTTTCTATTTCAGCGGTGTCACTGGAATCCTTAGTGGAAAATTGCCATAAGCTATTAGAAAAGTTTCACTACTCCTGGGAGATGATGCCCTTAGTCCTCGTGATCCTCAACTATGCCGGAAGCGATCTGGAGGAGGCTTCTAGAAAAATAGACGAAGGTAAGTCGAGCTTAAAGTCGAACTTAACTATCTGTTTTATCTTAAAAGCTAGCAGTTTTTTTTTAAGATAACTATAACATATATTTTAAATTAATTCAGATTTCAAAAAGATAAACACAGGTAAGTTAAATTTTGAATTAGGGCTTCACTAATTAATTTTCCAATAGAAACTCGTTTTAAATTACGCTAATGCGAATATTGCGAATATTTTTTTCTCCATTTCTAGTAATATTTCTAGTAATGGGGTAGTGTTATAATTCACCCACCTGTCACATTTGAATATTTATATACGCATATATTTCATACAACTGATTGCTCAGTGAAAATTAAAAATTAATATAATAATACAATATATTTTTTTAATAATATAGATAATTAAAGTTGTTTATAGTTATTAATAATTAAATATACACGGCCATTTTTTTTGGTTTTTTTTATAATATTACTAGTTTTGCTGTATTTTTTATATTTAATAGAATTATATTTAAATACGTTTAATATAATTATAACACTACCTCATTATAATAATGCTTATAGCGAATTTATTATTTTATATACTCTGCGCTCTTTTAATTTATTTTTTAATAATTATGCCAGTTAAAATGTAGCAGAGAGGTTATATTTATTTAGAATATTTAATCCGGAGTCTGGAACAGTATATACTCGTATATTGATATAATTTTACAAATTTTGACGAAAGTAACTTGTTGTTATGTGATTATTAATATATATGATAATAATTTTAATATTAAATAAAATTAAATTATAAATTAAATTAAAATAAATATATGATCTTACATTGCATTTTTTCTCTTAAAAGACAAATGAGTAACGAAAACAAGCAATATACTTTAATTTGAACACAGAAAAAATCTTTACGTTAGTTAGACTAGTGAGAAATTAAATGTAAGAATAGAAATAATTAAATATGGTTCGGCCAATTTAAACACTTGAAGCTAAGCTAATGGGAAACATTTAAGTCGAGCTATGGGGGTTCCAACCCTTGACATTCAAGTTAATGAAATTTAAACTAAACGTAACTATCCATAAGGTCCATTATCTTCTACTTGAAACAATTTTTGATATACAGCGTAAAGCTGAAAAAAAAAACACATACACACACGCACAGACCCACAGCTGTATGGTATTTGGTAGAGACCTTGGCTACAACATTACATATTTATAAAATAGTATTCAAATAAATTTTGGTAATAAATTTATAATATATCTACGATAATCAAACCTCACCCAGTTTTTGATATAACTTAATGATTACAGAAAAATCCAATAAGATATTGAACTTCGATCTAGAATTACTTTTTTAGTTTAGTGTTTGTTCATGTAGGATCAATATATTACTACAGATTATACTACCAAAGAGACTATGATATTTTCTTCATATCGGTGTACTCAAGGTCTCCGCCAAAGTGATAATTTAAATTTATTTGCTCTGTATTTATTGGGGATAGTAATAGTACTTAGTACTTCCGGTTAACCTACAATTATGAAATTTGCCAGCTAGTATCTACATGTAGTACTAGTTCAGGAGAAAATCTGAAAACTATATATTTATGGTTAAATTTTAAAAAATAATAACCTTGGAGGGGGAGGGGGGGATAAATTTAGTATTAAAGCCGCTAGTTCAAATGAAGTATCAGAGCTCGATTAACCTAGGCTTGAATTTCAAAGAAAGCTCGAGACCGTAATTTTTTGTACGGAACCCTCGGTGGGCGAGCCCGACTCGCGCTTGTCCTTTTTTTTGTATATTTATATCGCTAATTGTTGTAAGACATTTCCCAAGTCCGACGCGATGGCGTCGTCTTTATTATGCATATTGAATAGTAATTATATGACAGAAAAAACAACAGTGTTGCATGTTCGACTTACTTAAAAGGAAAAAAAATATGTTTAATTATTAGCTGTCGGCAACTATTAGCAAGCACTTAGCCTGATGGTTGTACTCGTTTATTATAGAATGAGGCTGAAATGATTTTTCACGCGTACCCTCACGCTACGGCTCAATCTGCTTATTATTTTTTTATAAAACTAGTGGCCTGTCAGCGGCTTCGCCCGCTTGATTTACTTGATTATTCATTTAACAGAAAGACTGACAGACATGTGTTGATGTCAATGAATAATTTAAGTTACTCGTTCAGAAGCAGCCTAAAATGTCAAATTGTTGATTTGGGTAAGGATATATAATATTCTTTGTAAAATAACTGTAGTGATTGTATATTACAAAAAAATACCCAAATCGAATCGAATAATCCAATATCGAAATGGAATCTAAGGTCATCATAGGTCAAGGTCATATCGAATCGAAAATATTTAATCGAGAACCTCCTTCTATTTTTCTTAAGTGTCTCTCTATCCATTTCAGTCAAAAATACTAAATGTACAGACAAAATATTTTTACTGTCTTATTATATACATAGATAAAAAACTGTTAACAGTTAACCCGTTAATTTAAATACATTCAATGTGAGAAACGAGTAAATAAAAAATTTTTTTTTACATTTTAGTATTTTTATCCTTATCCTGAATGGATAATGTTATATGCATTCATTAAGATAAGGTCAATTTGTGAAAAATGTAAAAAAGTGTATATCATATCTCTAATATAATTTTATCTGTCGAAAGGCAAAATATCGGTGCCATTCAAAAATTTACTTTTATCGTAAAGTTCACTTAAAGGAAAAAAAAAGATTAAAAAGATTATTTTTATAAAATTTTGAATTTATTTTATTTTATATTTTATTTCTTTTAATTACAGTTTTTCCCTATTTTTGTAATTGTATATTAATTTCATGTAATATAATTATATTTATTATTATTATATACCTGATTGCAAAACTTTATGTTCGTTGAGATGTAGTGTACAAAATATGTAGGTATATCTTGATGTTCACAATGTATCTTAACGCGAGAACAGTAGCCCAAGCACGAATAACTATCGAAAAGTATTCGAATCGTTGTCAATACCTAAGTTTAGGAATTAAACAACATCCTATACAAATTGGTATCGACAACGATTCAAATACTTTTCGATAGTTATTCGTGCTTGGGCTACTGCATCTGATTTTATTTTTTTACATAATTTGACATATCCCTTGTTCCCAGGCTCAATATCATTTCTAGTAACTTTCCGTAGCATGAGAATATCCGGTCAGCAATTCAATTCATTCTATTTCTCTTTATTAAAATATAATTTATAATTGTCAGATTAGATCTTAGTCTCGGTCGCGAATACACCTTATTTGGGAAACCAATAAACACCCAATGTAATTATTTTGTTTCGTTAAATAAAATTAGTGGTAAAGTAAAGTAGTTTTTTTTTAAAGAAAATGCGAAGGCCGCATTATCTTTTTTAAAAAAAAAAACAAAATTCAAATTTTTCAATATCGAATCTAACTACACTAACTTACAGATATTTTATATGTTCAACATTCGGATGTCGGCTTAGAAAGGATTTTGAAAACAGCATAAATTTCCATATATGAATAAAATTGAAATCGCTTTATGTGAAAAATGCCTTATAATATTTTTTGTCAGCTTAAAGAATATATAATTATATATTAAATATCTACACACAGATACAAACATAATGTCATGCGGACCGAAAGCTAGTTTCACCATAAAATTACCAGCAGTAAAAATGTTTATTAAATTATTTTATAGTCCAGGCTATAAATGGCCCACGCGTCTTCGTGAGCAAATACCTACGCCGCATTTCTTGGTAAATTCGAATAGGTATTGCTTTTCTCGTAATTATAAATATTGCTTTATAGAGAAACAAACTTTGTTTAAAATGTTATCTGAAATGTTATTTTACTTGCAAAATTTTTCTTTTGTTTACATCCTATTATTATTTATTATTTTAATAATTGATTAAACAAATGCATTGAAAGAAACTACCTCTTTCGTGAAATGTCCAATAAAAATAATTAATGTATATGATATATACTTTCTTTACATAAGAGGATACATTTTACATTTTTATTTAAATATAAATTGTAATAAATTTAAAAATATAAATACTCTTCCGAGGTTGGGATTAGGGTCGAAGCCATCCGTGGCTAGGGCTCCAGAGAGAGGAACCTCCTCAGAATACGCGCCGTCTCAAGTAAAACTGCCTTCTGCATCCGGTTCTTGATCCAACAGCTGAGCGATAACCTCTTAAGATGCTGGTCGAGGCTTTTCGCTATTAACCCGTCATCTGAAACCACTATCGGCACACTGATAGTCGCATTGACATTCCACATCGCGGTAATCTCATGGTTATAATAATGTATAGAATAAAAAAAAAACATAAATTAGCTTCACGCTGTATCTCGCACACAGCAGGCTAGGCAGAGGGAACCTTGAGGTAACACTTTGTTCCCCACTTTCCACCAATTTTTAGAGGGATTGCGTGTTGAGTGGTGGAACTCAACGCCGTAAATGTATTATTATTAATAATATTGAACGTTTGTGAAATTCACTAATTATTATATTTTACTAACGTATGGCTTGAAAATATTATAAGACAATACAATTTATTTTTAAAATGATCCTTTTGCTAATTCTTAATTGTAGTATTTACACTCACTTTCTTTTTTCTACTTCAATTTTTTTCTCCATAATTTTTAATGAAAGAAATATTAAAGAAAGAAAAGAATTGATAAAGAATTAGAATTTCAAATTATTTAAAATTTCACGACAGCAGTAAAATGTTGTTTTACTTATATATTGTGTTATCTAATTTAGATATTTGGTAAATTTTGTAAAATCAATAGTTTCATTGGATTTTGAAAAAAGAAATTGAGGCGGTATTTCATCGTTTTCACTTTGAAACAAAATACGCTTCACTTAATATACCTACATATATACTTAAATAGTGGACGCGCGCAGCTTCGCCCGCTTATTACCCTTAGGGGTGAATTCTAATATACCGTGAAACACGTGTTCAATGAAATATTTTTAAGAGTCTGAATTTAAAATGATATACAAATCGGTGCCGATTTAAAAAAAATGCATACAAACTTTCAACCCCTATTTCATCCTTTTAGAGTTAAAATTTTTCAAAATCCCTTCTTAGTTGATGTTTATATTACGAAAATAATCATCTGTCCAAATTTCACATTTCTACGCACAGCGGTTACGGCTGTGCGTGCGTCTTATCTCAGTCAGTGGGAACATGTCCTTTAATATATATAGATATACGTAATAAATGTATGTACAAACCGATTTTACTACCAACACAGTTAAAGGCCGGCAACGCACCTGTCCTCTTCCAGTGTTGCACGGGGTAATGGGCGGTGATCACTTAACATCAGTAGCCCAAGCACGAACAACTATCGAAAAAGTATTCGGATAGTTATCGAGAGCAATTTGTATAGGATGTTATTCAGTTCCTATACAAATTGGTATCGACAATGATTCGAATACTTTTCGATGGTTATTCGTGCTTGGGCTACAGGTGACCCGAACGCTCGTTGGCTTTGTCCTTTTCCCATAAAAAATAAGAACAAGATACTTTCAATTTCAAGTTCTATAAGCTACATTTTAACTTGGTTTTTCTTTTATTTTATTGTATCTAAAAAATGAATGCAAGTGCAACGCGAATGTTCATAATGCAAGATGTATTTGTCCACAGGAAAGATGATTATCAACGAGTACGCGAGGAAGCACAATTTAAACATCTTTGACGGTCACGAGCTGCGGAACTCGACTCGCCAGTACGGACTTTAATACAGTAATATAGTTGTTCAATAACATGCAAAATATTGCATTTACGAACACACTGTACATACACATACACACCCCCCAGAATAACACACACCCTCCAGAATAACACACAACCCTCTAGAATATAGTAGGGTAAAGTTGTAGTTGATTTATTTTAGTCTCTATTACTAAGAAATATACAAAAATAGGTTTTTGCTTAAATATAAGAAAAAAATACTAGATTTTTTTGCTAAATAATATTTTTTTATAACAATAATATAAAAATGTCTATATTTCTGTAAATTCTTCTCTTGAAAGTATTAAAATTTAATTGTATAACAACCGGAGTCACCCAAAATCAAAATATCGCGTAATTTGATATGAGAAATTAAAAATACAAAAAAGTCACCGCGATCAGTAAAGCGTGATCTAATCCAAAGCGAATTTTACAAGCCATGCTTAGGAGGCTTAGATATTGCTACTTATCGGCAAAAGTTTAAATTTCAAAGGACCACCGCCGTCTATATAGATGGTATCATTTTTAATATTTAATTAGTTAAATTAGACCAGTCAAATGTGAAATTTAAAATTAACATATCTAGTTTATTTATGTATACTTATACACATATATATATACTGTAGGGGCCAGTAGCACATGTGCAAAGGCTTGTGGGTTCGATTCGAATTCTATTATTTGCAATAAATGTTCTAAATATCGACGAAAAAAATAAAATAAATATAATAAAAGATTGTCTAAAAACTATTCGTTGAAATATTAAAAAAAAGCTATAATTTTTGCTTGATGGGACAATAATTTTTGGACTACCAAAAGTCCGTCATACTTTGGGCTGTTCGTGTTTGTTACACCCTTAAGTAAATTGTTAGACAAGAAGCCTGTAATGGGATCATCAAATATTCATTGGTTTTGATAGTGTGACTGTGATCTTGTAAAGACAATATCTATGCATTGAAAAATACAGTTTCTGAAAATTTAATAAAAACAGCCGTTTATAGTTAGTTATTTGCCGAACAAAATTCTGTAAATGCATTTATTTTTTTTATTTTTGAACCCGTTGATATATAATAAATACAACAATTTAAAGGAAACTTACCTAAATACAATAGTGAAATTTGCATTTAAATTAGATAATCCGTTTATGAAATCAACGTGCGCAAGAACACAGACTAACAGACAAAATAATTAAAAAAATATATTTTTGAAGATTCTTTTACTTTGATAAATGTCTCGACAAATAGTTTTTCTCATAAATATTAAACGTACAGACAGCTATCATTTACAGTTTTATGATAGGATTCAATACTAGGTATAGATAAAGAATAAATGATTCAATTGATGATATTACATCTGTGCAAGTCGTATAATTGTAAGATACTAATAATTACTAGAGAATGCAGTATTGTTAAATACGCCCTGTCTTGGTAAATAAGAAACTGATTTCTCATCATAAGACTAGGTCCAGTCGAGAAAAAAAATTAATAATGTAAAGAAAATGTTTTATATTTTCTTTTGTCGATATGTAGGCACTTGTATGGGTGGTCCATTGTAAATGAACCGGTATCTTTGGTTTCTA
>DWGR01003972.1:0-11608 GCA_018247715.1 Heliconius burneyi | reverse complement strand
ATCGCAGTGATTCCGCGACGGATCACTGTTTGCCGACCGATCGCTCCTCGGGGACGCCTCTCTCCACTCTCGAGCGGTTTCTCTCAAAATGCAATAAATATCACGTTCCTTAAACGACTGAGGTAACATTTCAACGACTCTTTTATTAGTACTATTGTGGTGATCAAATTGTTTGAAATTAAATTTTAAATATATATTTTTTTATTATTATTAAATTAAACAAACTTTTTTTTTAGTTTCACTTCACATTGAGAAGATAAAAAATATGGAAAAATTATATTATATTTTACGTTTTATTGATTTAAAAAGTACCATTATTATATTTTATAGCTATTTCATATTTTAGAACTATCTGTAGCCATTCGTACCGCAAGAACACACGTGTGTGTCTGTAAATGCAATAGACTGTGGGATCGATTTCCACTCGAGGAAAGAAGTATTTAATATTTTAATTTCTTTGCTCTGGTGTCGCGGCTTTAAATTACGCCACTCAACACGTAATGCCTTCAGAATTAGACGAAAAGTGGGGGGCAGAGTGTCTTAACACTAGGCTCCCTCTACATGCGGGATACAGCGTGAAACAGAATTGATTGTGAATGAATTATTAAAGCCTGTAATTATTATAGCAGATTGAACCAACTACCAGAAGCTTCAATCAATCGATAATACCGCATATATACGTGTATATCTAGACAAAGTGAATATTACGGATTTGAATAACGTCTATGTTAATGCGTTTACAGGTGAGCGCCAACGGGCGGGCCGGCCGTGGCCCCGCCCTCGCTGCCATTGTCTCTCTGTTCCGTAGCAATTGCACCAAATTGAATAAATTAAGCCAAATTTAATTTATCTATTAAGTTTCTGCCGACACAAACAATTTTTGACGTATGCTGGTCCGTTACTGGGGATGGTTATTGAATTAGTTTCGGATGCTTTCACGAGGGTTGTAAAAAGCTTTTTATATTGATTTTTGTTTTAATACATGAACAAATTAAAATTAAATGGTTTACAACATAATAATTCAAATAGTACATTTACATACATTGGAAGAGATTTTCCCTAAGGAAACTGAATTATCAAAAATGTGTTGGATATTGCTAGGTCCATATCTAATATTCATAATTGTTTTTATATTTTTAACCTTAATCAAAAAATACAATTATTTTTTTTGCACTTAATGTTAAATCATGTTGGATGCTAATAATTGCATAGCTGTTTTCATATGGAAAAAGAAATTAAACTTACCTACTATATTTGTATTAATATTCGATTACTAAGATATACATTGGTGCACCAGCAATCCGCTCGGGAAATTACAAAAGCATGTTTTTATATGCATATGTACTAGAGGCTTTAACACAGCTTCGCTTAGACCTATTTACGTGGATTTATTTATATTTAAAAAATCAGCTTCACGCAGTATCCCGCACACAGCAGGGTAGGCAGAGAGAACCTAGTGTTAAGACACTCCGTTCCCCACTTTCTGCCAAATCCTGGAAGCATTGCGTGTTGAGTGGCAGAATTCAACGCCGCATTTTGCGTCGACACCAGAGCGAAGAAACATAAACGTAAATAAATATTTCACTTTCTCGAGTGGGGATCGCACCCACAACCGTCGCGTTACAGTCATACCCTTGTGCCGCTGCGCCACGACGGCCTCAAATATGGATATTTAAATAATAAATATCTGACATAATAAAGACATGCCATTCGACCAACACTGTTTATCGTGTCAAACGTTTTTCATCTTATTTTGCAGAACTTGTTTGTTTGCATATTATTGTCTTTTTTTTCAATATCTAATTAAAGTCAGCTTCACGCTGTATCCCGCATGTAGCAGGATAGATAAAGGGAGACTAGTACTAAGACAATCCCCACTTACCGCCGAATTCTAGAGGTATTGCGTGTTGAGTGGCAATACTCAACGCCGCGCTTAGCCTCGACACCACATAGCTTAAATGAAATATTTTATAACCTACGAAATGTCGCTGTTACAGTCACCTATTTCACTTATTCAGATATGTGCAAACGGGTCCAGCTAAGTTGAAATATATTGACAAATATATAGGTAATATAACTTCCTTACAATTGAGGACTTCCATTTCTATTAAATCTATATGCATGAAATTTAGTGCGTTTATTAAAATCTCCTAAGATTGTAGTGCTTACAATTTCATTTAAAAATCAACGTTTTAGTGGTTGACTCACCAAAAACCTAACCCACTTCTAGGTGACCTAGAGTTAATTAAACTACATATTTTTTCCAAAGGGAGACTTTTATATATAGTCACAGAATAAATCCGAAAACTGAAAGTTCTTTATAATTAGTGTCAAGAAGGTAAAGATGACATGAAGTACTCGTATGTCAATTACATCACAGAACATCGGTATAAGGTGATTTTAATAATAGCATTGTATTAATGATAATAATTTCCATTCTGTTAAATACGTAAATGTGAAATGAGAGGCATATCACTTTTATAGCATTCTACTTAAAAAACGGATTAAAAATACCACAAAAAAAGAGTGATTGTGAACTATGTATTAATATGTCTCAACATTTCTATATTGTATAAAAATGTAAAAGATTTTTGTTATACGATTAGACTTAATTCTTAATGAGTTTTACTAATATACATTATTAATATAATGATAAGAATTTACAATTATTAATAGAGAAAAGATAAGTATATAAAGCTATAAATTTATTTAATGGTTGATATGCCAAAAAAAGATTATTCGTGTCCGGCTCGCGACTTCGTCCGTTCTTACTACACAATTATTTATTTTCTCATCTAAACTATTTTCGTGGTCTAATATAATAAGTAACATTATCTTTTTAAAGGCAATATCCATACACTGATAGATAAAATTTCAGAAAATTTAATTAAATACTAATTTTGTAGTAATATTGTCGCATGCAATTCTTTATATTGACATAACTTTTTTATTTATTGACCGATTGAAATACAATAAACACCTAATGAGGGAAGATTGCCAAAACACGTACCACTGTGAAAATTACATTTACATCAGTGAGGCCGTTTTTGAAATTAGCGTGAACAAACGCACAGACAAACAAAAAAATTAAAAAATTATTGTTTTGATTTCTACGACATTAATAAATACCACCAAAAATAGATTTTCTTATGATATATTTTTCATGTATAGATGAGT
The DNA here is from genome assembly GCA_018247715.1 of Heliconius burneyi. Taxonomy (NCBI): domain Eukaryota; kingdom Metazoa; phylum Arthropoda; class Insecta; order Lepidoptera; family Nymphalidae; genus Heliconius; species Heliconius burneyi. The sequence continues at coordinate 8,431 of DWGR01003972.1, read as the reverse complement.
CTGAGTCTTTAACACATCGCACTTCAAATTACGTAAAGATTAAAAATATATTTTTTTAAATCTTTACTCAATGTGTAAAGATTAAAAATATATTCCTACTTGCAAATTAGTTATTGTGATTTTTTTTTAATTCATAAACAAGGAACAAAAATATTCGTTCTTATAACATTAAGTTATATTCAACCTATAGATGCTTCTTTAAATCACAATAACTCTAAAACTATATTACAGCAATTTGTTCATAGTTATAAAAAGGAAGGGTATAATGTAAGAAGATAAATTGTGGTATAAAATAAAAAAATCATGCTGAGGTGCTCACCATGCAATACGTGCTATTTATTATTATCATAATTTGTACAAAAAATAACAAATATGTACGTCCATATAACATGCTTTAATAAAAAAACATCGATATTTCTGTAAACAAAATAAAAAACTCACCGCTGTCACATGTAAGCTACACACGACGATATACGTATAACTAAGATGAATTATCCTACGTTAAATATAATTTACTCATATGTACTAGATATGTTAATTTTAGTTTGATATGCCTTATACTGATATTCTTTAGACTGGTTGTTGTATTGAATACAAATTCTCTTATGTTGTTACAGAGACGAATCAGTTTAAAGAGTCTACGAACTAGCTATATGATATTTAAATACCTACGTAATATATTTTTTAAACTTTTCGGAGGCCATCACTCTTAAGGATTGTATGCACTTTGTAAAACGCAATTAGTTCATCAGATATTACGTCTTCACTTGAAACATATTTTGAATGTTTATATTTGTAGTTGTAGCGATACCACCCTTAAGAGTGATGCGCCCCCGGCGAACGCGCCACGTGACTGCCGGCTTTGCACAACCTTTGTGTTTACATCCACCCCCGCCCTCCACCTCATACCTCAGCTTTTCCATCCCCTCTTGTCGCCTTTATACTTTTTCAAGCTGTAGAAAATATTTTTGGAATGATTTTTTTCCTTTAATTAAGAAACAATATTATTTATTTTACTTCTTTCTTCTTTTTAAGAAACACAATTCGTTCCTTTCATATAATATATTTCATATAATAGATAATAATTACAAATTAATATAATAACTTCATGGTACGTCCTTTACAAACATTTGATGTATTATATATTTACAATATACGCTATATATTTACCTACTCATAGAAATATATAGAAAAATCTTAATTATTTTGTCGTTTGTTGGTCCAAGTCCCCTGGATAAGCATAATTTCTCTATAATAGACAAAATCTGTTAAATTAAAAAAATATATTTGATTCTTATATTTTTAATTTGTTTATTTTTTTCCTAGCCTGTACTGTCCCAATGTTGGGTAAAGGCCTCTCTACATTTTTACCACTCTGGTTTATATCTTGCTATTGAGCACCAGTCAGACTTGTTATGGTCCAGCTCGTCACGCCATCTCCTTTTAGAGTTCGCAAGCCAGTTGGTAGAAGATTTCGCCCACGACCCTTCTCACTTCATATGCGGCAGTCATATTTTTAATTTGCTTTAAATTTTACAAAATATATATTTTTCATTGTAACTATCAAATATTATTTAAATCAACTTCACACTGTATCCCGCATACGGCAGGGTAGGCAGTGGGATCTTGGTGTTAAGACACTCCGTTCCCCGCTTTCTGTTTATTCTGTAGGCATTGCGTGTTGAGTAGCAGAACTCAACGCTACGCTTTGTCTCGACACCAGAGCGAGGAAATGGAAATATAAACGTAAATAAATATTACACTTCCTCAAGTGGGGATTGAACCCACAACCGTCGCGTTACAGTCACACCTTGTGTGAATATTATTTAGTAAGTTTGTAGTGCCTTATTATTTTTGTAAAGTAGTGTCATATTTTATTATTTAATTAATAATTACAATAATTTCATAGCCTTTTACTATTAAAGACCTTTGGACATTGCGTTGCAAAATTCGCCTGCTTGGAAAGAGAGATAAGAGGCTTTGCACCATAAAACTGTATTTATTAGTATGGGAGAACAAAATTGGCTACCTCGCTCTCGCTTAGCTGAATTGAATGTAATAAAAAATTGTACATAGCAGCAGTTTCAGCAATTGCTTGAAGATATTTTTTTTAGTTTCCCTTTTGATGTATCGCGAAACTAGTGCAAAGACACAACGTTCCCATTATGACACTGCCGTTTCCCATTTTTCGCCGAATGCTGGAGGCGTTGAGTATTGAGAGCGGATCTCAATGCTGAGAAGTACTAAAGCGAGCAAATTAAAATATTAAATATATCATTTTCTCGAGTGGGAATCGAACCTGTACCTGCCACGTTTACAACACGATTATGCCCCTGCGCTATGATTCACCTCGCTATTTGTTTTATGTTTGTAATTTTATTAATCTATTTATGTCTGTATTTAGACAGCTCCATGTATCTATGAGAGATATCTAACGGGGTAGTCAGAGAGAACAGAAAAAAGGTATAATATACAGGATGGAAGCGTCAGCGCTCCTTTTACGGAAATAGCAAATAGGGTAAAATATTTCAAATCTATATTTAAAGAAATTAATCAAGATACCTCAACAGTTCAAAGTTTAGTTTAAAAATCTGAAAACTACTTTTGTATTTAAATCCTAAAAAATAATAGCCTTAAATAGCAAAACAAAAGCAATTCGAAAATTAATCGGCTACTTCCAGTTAACCTAGAATTATGAAATTTGGCATGTAGAGACTACCTCTACTAACTACTAGTACTAGTTCCCGAAAAAAATCTGAAAACTATAAGTAATTGAATCCTAAAAAATAGCAAAATTTGGTATTAAAGCCTGATTTCACAAAAAACTCAAGCCATTTAATTTTCTACGGAACCCTCGGTGGGCAAGCCCGACTCGCACTTGTCTGGTTTTTTACACCCTTGATGGTTTTCAGTGAGTAACTAATTCAGCATCTATAACAAAATATTCTCTTTTCAGATTACGCTATAGCAATTTTCCATGACGTTCTTCGCAAATACCACTATGATTGCTACCTGAACCCAGATACCAGGTTGCCGATACGAACTCTCTGAAATTTCTTAGAAGGTCTAAATGAAATGTTAATAATAAGAGTTTACAAGGTCACCTCAATGAGTTTTACCTTTGAAGAGCTCATCGATAAAATAGCGAGCAAGATAAAATAGTAAATATGACGGGAGCGCCTGTCTTATTTTGACTATCAAAAACAATTAATTTATTTGCTTATTAAATTCCATTCGAAAGATTCAGCCCAGATTGAAATGAACTAGTATTATTTTAATAAATATTGTAATTTTTTCTTTAATCACAGCTGATTCATGGCCATAAGTGTTTGATGATAGTGCAGATAATAGTCCAGTTATCATAAAAATGTATTAATCTTAACATTCTTTAATTTTCTTTTTTACCTGTTTTGTGCCGAGGCTTAGGTTTATTATAAATAAATAAATAGTGTTGCCAGACGAGATTGGAACTGGGAACCTGAAATCGACTTGAACGATTTAGTATCCCTCATGATATAAGAAGTTAAGAAAAAATATAATCTAATGGTTAGTGAATATTCGTATCGTTTACAATTATTGCGTTATTCTTCATTTATATAACAATAAAATATATAGTTTAACATTCTTGGGTACCTATCCCTTGGACTTAAAATTGTATAGATGTAGTAATAGCCCGTGGCCGCCGCTGACTTGATTTGCTTTATACATACTTCTATTTCCATACTATTTCTATTAATTATCCATTATCATTGAGATTTTTATTGAATGCATCACAATTGTTGTTTGATTAAGGCTTATACTATTTTGTATTCAAAATCTCAAACAACTTGTTCAAATCAAATTTATTTTCTTATTAATTATAATAAATTATCAAACCTTTACCTATACTACTTTTAATATGAAACTGTTCACTCGTTCACTCTGTTAGGATTTTAAACAAGTTATAGCTAAGCTTTAAATCACTAATTTTGGATTAATCCGATTTTATTATCGCCGTAGGGTCTGGGGAACCCTTTTTTTGTATCGTGCTGAGTTTTCAAATGAAACGATCTAATTTATTACCACGAAAACAGTTTTACAAAGTGTTCGTGTAACAAATCGGCAAATGGTTCATATTGTTTGTTATGAAGCTGCGTCAAGTTATATTATAACAAACAATTATTCGCATTTAAAATTCTTCTCCGATCTTGTGAGAGCTTTATGTATTACTTTATCTATTTATAGTATTAAAAGTATATATTAGATGTTTCAACTTATTTCATTTACTTATAAGACATTTATAAATAATATTTGGACAACCAAAAAATATTCAAAATTACAATACTAAAAATATTTGTCGTATTATAATTATAATTTTTTTATTACGTTATTAATTTTATATATTAATTGAAACAAAAATTACTAATACTACGTGGATTTCCTGATTTCAAATAGAAATATCTGAATAGAAATAAACCTAACGAGACAATCATTTCATACTTGCGACTCTTCAAAGCGCCAATTAGACAAGCTTAGAGAACTAAGAAGCTTTACTAACTTACACAAATGACTGAATGCTGTATAATAATGATGTGTAATATAACCTTTGCATTGCCTGACTAATAATAATAAAATATTGTATATATTTTTTATTATTTATATACTCTACGTATCGGTAGCGGAAAATAGAGAACAGAGTGTCTTGACACCAAATCAGATAAACCGTGAAACTAAAAAAATATACATATGATTCTCATATATGTATATATATGAGAAAACCAATGACGAAACAAATTTTTCTTTTTATAATGACGTTAATTGAGATATTGCTTTTCAAATTTTTATTCAAAGTATTCAAAGAGAGCCCGCGGACATATAAATGTGAGCTCACATTCATCACCATGGCATTGAGCTATGAATAACCGAAAATAATCTCTGCAGGGCTCTATGGAAAAGTAGACAGGAGGGGAAGGGGGGACCTCGGAACAACGGCCTCGTTACGCCACTTCCGCCGGATGTCGCCTCGTGATGCATTGTCGTCGCCTCGGAGAGGGTGGACACCGATGTTTTCATTTTCATCACAAACATCAATATGCTGTTCAGCTATATTTTTAATACGGAGCTTGCAATTATTTTTTAATCTTCTATTATTTACTTGTATAGATGTTTAGTAAAACAACAATACGATAACAATACGATAGATAGATAGGTACTATTTTACACGTAGCTAATCTTTCTTTATGTATGAGTCGTGAAATCGAAAAATTTACAATATTTTAGATGAACCTACCTGCACATATATATACATATATAAATTATAATATAACTGCCATAGATTTTAAAAAAACAATTAAACATAAGTATCCTTATTAAACAACACCAGTAGGGGGGAAAATCAATAACTGACAAACGTGTTCAACTGTAAGTCGTACAAATAATAATTACACGAAATAATTACAGATCTCAGACGTCGACACAGCTGTCAAAGTGGGCGGAGTATAGGAAAGTAATAATGTGAATGCAACCAAGGTGTCTTTCCCGTGGTAGCCCCCTGGGAAATCACGGTAATCCGTCGGTCGACGCGTCACCGGCTAGATCTGTCGAATTTAGTGGTGGCATTCTGGTCAGATTGATACGATGTTTTGCTACACTAAAGTTTAATATAAATAAAATAAATCAGCTTCACGCTGTATCCCGCACACAGGGTAGGGTAGGCCGAGGGAACCTAGTGTTAACACACTCCGTTCCCCATTTTAAACAGAATTTAGGAAGTATTACGTGTTGAATGACGGAATTCAACAATGGAAATATAAAAAAAAATCAGCTTCACACTATATCACGCACTCAGCGGGGTAGACAGAGAGAACCTAGTGTTAGGACACTCCGTTCCCCATTTTCAGTCGTATTTTGGAGGCATTGCGTGTTGAATGGCGGAACTCAACGCCGCGTTTTGCCTCGAAACTAGAACGAAGAAATTAAAATATTAAAAAAATAATTTCCTTGAGCTGGAATTGAACTCCCGATCTGTCGCGTGTACAGTCGCACTGCCCTTGGACCACGACTAGCCGCTTAAATAGATATCGATTATAACTTATTTTCGAAATCACATCCCTATAAAACCACCTCTGAATCCAGGGATCTTTGTGAATGGGCTGTGATGAATCATACTCGTTCACGTGGAACGATGTACAACGCATTAAAACCCCGATAAGTACCGGGAAAAGGGGTTTATATGTGTTAGGAGTGTATTTATAGATAGAGTCGATAAGTCAAATGTTTTATTTATTTTATTTATATTTTTAGCTTCACGCTGTAACCCGCATATAGCGAGGTAGGCAGAGGGCATGTAGTGTTAGACACTCCATTCCTCACTTTCCGCCGAATTTATAAGGTATTGCGTGTTGAGTGGTGGAACTCAACGCCACAGTCAAATGTCAAATTAATATATATATTTTTGTGGTAGTTACGGTGATTATTGAGGCCGTCGTAGCGCAGGGCCACAAGCGTGTGACTCTAACATGCCGGTGATGTCATTTATTTCAGCTTGATACTTCCACGCGATCTTGATAGAGTGAAAGACGGACAACAAAGTAATCCTATAAGTGTTCCGTGTGTTTTTCTTTTTGAATTATGGAACCTTAACAATTGCTCTCCACATAATTAATATCTTTAAAATAAGTAAACCTAGCGAACCTAGTGTTAAGACACACCGTTCCCCACTTTCTGCCGAATTCTGGGGGTATCGCGTGTTGAGTGGCAGAACCCAACGTCATTAATATCTTTATTTCCCCAATAAAACTTTTTATAAAATTTTGCATCTATACCAATCACAAATTTACTGTCAAGTTTAAGATTTATAATGTCCATTAAAGCTTTTAAAATAAATTTTAAATTAAAAATATTTTTATTATTAATAAGTAAGAAAATTTATATATAATAAATCAGCTTCACGCCTTATCCCGCACTAAGCAGGGTAAGGCAGAAAGAACGTAGTTTTTTCTTTATCTCTACAGCAGTGCGCAGAAATGTAAATATAAATTTAAATAAAGATATAATGGATACATTTTCAAGAAGTATAAGAAATAGAAACCCGGTTTGAACCGAGGCAAATGATACAATACTAATCCGTACTAAAATATCAGTTCACATAAAAATTACTATATTTTCGTTCATAATTCTGGTTAACAAATGATCATAATTAAAAAAGAACGAAGTTTCAATGTGTCAACGTCATTTTCTACTCAGCCCTAATAAGGAAAATGAAGGTTTCAAGAGATTTCTACTTGCTAGACTCATAAGTCTTCATTACCAAAGTCGTACCCGCAAACTTTGATGAGACGACACTCAACAAGCTTAACGATTATCCTATAATTCACCCTCTTATAATATTTTCTGGGATATTTTATACACATTTATACACTAGAAACTATAGTTTATAGTAATATATAGCCTTATAAGCTTATTTCAAAGTTCTAAATTATGAAAAATGCTGAACGATGCGCTGCGTTTGTCGTTAAAGGAAGTTTTACAGGATATTAAATATAATATCTTTCTCCATTTACATTATTAAAATAATTTGTTATCGCTTTTTATTTATTGTCGGTACAAAAAAAAATACTTCCCGCTGTATATCCCTTAATCTAGCCTTAAAACACTCCATTCCTCTCGTACCGCCGAATTTTATTGAGATTGCGTGTTGAGCTGTGGAAATTAACGCTGAGCAAAGTCTTATTACTGAAGCGCGGAAATATAAATAATAATTAGTTTCAGTCAGAAACTGTGCTGCTGCGCCACGACGGCCTCAAATATTTATTTATTATTATACACATAAAGTATTGATTAAATACTTTACGTTCGTAATCGTAAAGTGTAATGAATACGTCAATAAAGTACTTTGGGGCTAAAAACAAAAGTTTAAGATAAGCAAACATAATTAGAACTCTCATTAAAAGTGACAACTGACAAGTAATTAGGGCGAATCTCACAACGGTATAATATTTCCTATAAAAGTTTAAACTTTGATAAAATTTTCACTATATATTGTGACAATAAGGTATCCGGAAATTGTAAATAAAACAAAAATTATTAATTTATTCATCGATATTTAATTTGTCGCCTTCAAAATAGGCCCCATTTGATGCAATACACATGTGTCAACGCTTCTTCCAATCTTCGAAACATGTTTTATAAGCACTTTCCGGGATCTTCTTTAGCTCTCGCGTCGAATTCTCTTGTATGTCTTCAATTGACTCATAACGGTGTCCTCGGAGTAGCACTTTGAGTTTAGGGAACAGGAAAAAGTCGTCTGGAGCTAGGTCTGGTGAGTACGGTAGTTGATCGATGGTACTTATCGAGTTTTTGGTTTTCAATTCGGTCACGACGTGAGCTCGATGCGATGGTGCATTATCGCCAAGTCTGCCAGCGACCTTTCTCATGTCCAAAATGTCAACCA
>DWGR01003971.1:0-11609 GCA_018247715.1 Heliconius burneyi | reverse complement strand
CATTTTATAAGATAGGCATGGGGGAATTTCAGAAAATATTAGATTAAAAGATGATCTGAACGCTTTGCGTTAACCGGGTCGAAAAAAAACTTAGTCATAGCCCAATGGAATTCGATTGAACCCAAAATCATCACGAGTACCACTAGACACTGCAATGACGGTGGTATAACTCATTTTTTTATGAACGATAAAAAAAATAAATTCAAATGTTACCGCAATCAAAAAGAACTTTTAATAATAGGATATTATAATTAAATACACTAATCTTCAATTAATTTTTATTTCCTATTTTAGTGTTTCTTTTTTCAGTATATAGCTGAACTTAGTTTTATAACACTCCGTTTCCACCAAATTTTCGACGTACAATACATTGTATACATTACGTGTTGAATGGCGTATGTATTGTACTTTCAAAATAAAATTAAGTCATTCAACAGCCTACACACTAACAAACCTACAGAAAACAATAAAAAAATAGATTTATTTCAATCCTATAGGCTTTTAAAAAGCTCCTTCTGTCAGAACACGTGTTTAACTCGCTTATGCCGGGCTATAAAAAGTTTACAGTTCCGATGCTATCTAAAAGTGGGGTTCCGCTCGTAAACCCTCACGCCCAACCAAGTTGATGGATATTATACGAAACGAAATAAAATATTAGGTAATGAATGCTAATAAATAAGTAGACGTGGTATGATTTTAAATATGTGTTCCTTTTTTTTTAGTTTGATGTTGTACCCCCATTTAGCAGGGTAGGTAGGGTAGTTGGGATCCAGTCAATTTTTGAGATATTACGTGTTGAGGGGTGGAATTCAATTCGAGGTTTGTCTTATTGCTAGAGCAAAGGAAATTTATATTTTCATTTATTTTACCGTGTGGAAATCGAACCTAAGCCTATCGTATCGGCACTCACACGCTGTACTCCTGTGCTACGACTGTTTCAGGATTTACTAGCTTATAATCGATTAGCTGTTTATATACTTCACATATATTCTCAATTAAATTTCAAATAACACTATTCTATTTTTCCCCGAGTTGGAATCGAACTCACAATCTGTCGCGTTTACATGAAGAATTGGGCTCGCCTCCAGAATTGGGCTGAAAGTGTAGACCAGAAGTGTTAATTGAAACGGAGGAATCTTAACTTTAGGTTCACAGGTTCCCTCTGCCTACCCTGTCTGGGGCAGGGTACAGCGTGAAACTAAAAAAACTATTCTGCATATTATTTATACTATAATCAATATTTCGGCGTCAAACCAATTATGTGCAATAGTCGTTTAGCGCACTTCGAACTAGAACAAAGGGTCTCTTATCAAACGTCTAAATGCAATTACTGTGGAAAATAGTGGATTTTAGAAGAAATTAGTTTACTTACAAATTAATGTTTCTAATGGTGTAACACCTTTATAATGTTTAGTAAAAACTTGTTTGTCTTTCAATTAGTCTTAATTCTTCTTCTCCTAGCGAGCGAAGCGAAGCGAGCAACTTTATAGCTTTTTAAATGTTTTTTCTATCAAAGAAACGAAAAATATCTTGAACAACGTATATAAAATTGAACATTCTAACTTACTTGGACTGCATCCAAGCAGATTTAAGTTATACATATGTATTAATTATAAATATTCCTCCAGAATTCGGCGAAAAGTGGAGATCGGAAGTGTCTTAATGGCAACAGACTGTTCCCAGATACACTAGGTTCCCAGATTTCCTCTTCTTACTTTGCTATGTGCGGGATACAGGGTGAAGCTAAACAAAAATATATATTTCAAATTATACATATAACATGTATGTGCAAAGTAAAGCGCTGGGATGCACAACACGCGCCGCCTTCGCGATAAGCGCTTAATCTATTGACACATTACCTAACTTCCAGAATATATATCTATATACGAAGTTAGCAGACGGGGATATTTTATATAACATATGTGTATAATAGAGTATTAAATGTTTAAATATTATTTTACACTAGGTTCCCCCTGAGTACCTATCCTTCTTTGTCCGGGATACAGCGTGAAGATATTTCAATATTTTTACGTTTTATCCCGCGCTGCAGGGGAGGTAGAGTGAAGTTAGTTTCAAAAATTCCATCCTAAGCTTTCCGGTCGAACTACTGACATTGCGTGCTAAGTCTGACTGTAAGCGCGTTGGTTGCGGGTTCCCAGCTCCTGGGCTGAAATGTTATCATTTGTTTGCTCTGGTATTGTTAACAAGAAAATCACGGTATTTATAAGGGGGATTTATTTAATATTTCATTACCCCAATTAGGATCGAACACGTAACCGTGCGCACGTATCTGTGTGCCACAACGGTCTCAGACAAAAGTAACTTTTAAGTATATAAATATTTTCAACTCAAACAATATATTAGGCGTAGGGATTATTCAAAAGTTATAGGTTAAGACGAAAGCTTAACGAAAGTTATAAAGAGATTTCCCTTAGAGCGGAGACGACCCTTCTAATTAAGTTTTAAGTTCATCCCTCTAAAGGGGTACCATATAAAATTTAATTATTGTCTTTCTGTTTGTTTAATATTAAATATATACAATGATATCTAATTAATATTATAAAGATGGACATTTTTTTAAAGGCACCAATCTCAATGTTTTTATAGTCCCGCTTGGTGGGCAGGAGGAACCTGGGAACCTATTGTTTAGACAATCCGTTCCCATTAAGACACATCAGTTTACCACTTTACGGCGAATTTTCGAGGCATTGGGTATTGAGTGGCGGAACTCAATACCGGGCTGTCTTGTTATAAGAGCGAAGCAATTAAATTATAAAATATTTCATCTCCTTATGTGGAATTTGAACCCACAACTATCGTGTCAACCAGTTACATGCTTATTAACACTAAGTACATATTTAGTGTTAAAATGGTTACAGTATATTTTTAAAGGAAAATAAGCGACATTTTTACTAAATTACATACATATATTATATTTAATTATATTTTCAGTAAAAAAGTATTCGTAAACATGAAAGAGCTATTATGTGGTTGGTTGCACGCGAAAAACCCCTCGAGCTGAATTGTTTGGAAATACCGATGTCTGTCTGTCCCGACATTTGAAACATTGTTCAATTTTGTGAGGGTAGTCATAATAAATTGTATATCATTATACATTTGTACTGAGGCCAGTCGTAGCGCAGGGGCAAAAGCGTGTGGCTATAAAAGCGATAGTTTGTGGCTTCGATTCCCACTCGAAGAAAAGTAATGACAAAGCGTGGCGTTGAGTACCACTACTCAACACTCAATGGCTCTAGAATTTTGCTAAAAGTACGGATGAATGTCTTAATACTAAGTTTCCGGGTTCCCCAGCATAAAACTATAAAAGGTGTAATTGAAAATTTGTCGATACAGTGACTGATTGTACGCGATGGTTGTATGTTCGATTCGATTCGAAAGATTTATTTTGCAAGAAACGCATTCAGGCCTTGTATCGATAAGCCAAAATAAGTACAAATGTTCCCTCGACAAAGATTCGAATTCAAAACTGCAGCGAAACATATTTCAATTACGCCATGAGTGTCAAATGTCAATATATTACGAGTAACATTTCTATGTTTTTATAGCTGCAATTAAAATTAGATACGATAATATCAGTAACGTATTTTTTAGATACAAAACATACAAAAAAATGAATGAGTCTTTTTAATTTGAAAATTAAAGTTTCATCAGTTTTAGCGTGGCTTTTTTTAAATGGGTGAGACTAGCCTATTAGTAAATTACACGGGTTTTCTACTATCGCTATGAGATTACTGAATTGAGCGATATTGATGGAAAACTTTTTGAAACTGAAATTTTGTTTTAAATAATTAATAAATTGTTTTAATATCAATTTTATTAAAAATTGTTTGTTGAAATTTATATCATTGCTGTGATAGATGAGGCGCGGCGTTAAGCTCCGCCTGTACAGGTAGTGACTCGAAAATTTGGCAGAAAGTGGGAAATGGGTTGCCTTGACACTAGTTTCTCTTTGCCAATCCTATGTAGGATTTTTTTATCCAATTGCAGCGGAGGCCCATAGGAGGGTTATGTTTTAGCACGTATGTATGTAATATGTACATATGTCCGACGTCCGTTCCTTTGTTCTCTTATAACTGTTAAACTATTGAACCGGTTTGGATAAATTAGTTTTCTCTCTAAATTTCATGTTTCGCAAAATGATTTTACTGCCACTTGCTGGGTTAGTAACGGAAAAGTTTATATATATTGCATAATTTAAAGCGGAAACTAGCACCGCACTGATACCAGATCAGAATCTATTTGATCTCACCACCACTGACCACACTACACGTCTTGACTTCGCCACAATCGTGTTAATAACAAAACTATAAATACAAAAGTATCGTCTTCTGTGTTTGTAGGAAATGAAAGGAAATTATTTTTTTAGGGAATCTTCTGTTAAGAGACTTTGTTCCCGGCTTTCCGCCAATCTTTTAAGGGGGTTACACATTGAGTGGTGGAACTCAACGCTGCGCCGGGCATTTGTTACTTTTGCTTTATACATCACTTTTAAAATTTTATATAGGGCAATTCAATGGATTTTTTGGTTTAAAAAAGATACACAAATCTTTTTTTTTCGTATAATAGAACCGGTTGGTTTGGAATTGAAAAAAGTTTTACGATTTATATCAAACAATTGTTAATTCCAGACTGAATTTCATTTTGTATGGGGCGCCGGGGGTTTGTTCCGCTTTGTACTCCTACAATACTAATATCAAAGTGATAGCACAGTCCATAATGTATTTATTTATATAACTATAAATGAATTAATCTATTTACACAGCTTGTTTCTTTTATAAATGCGACTGGTTGTGGGTTCGATTATTAATCGAGGTGATGAAATATTTAATATTATTATTTCCTCGTTTTTTAAGCGCATACGCAATAACTTCAGTATTCACAGGAAAGTAGGAATGGGAAGTGCCTTAATGGGAACAGAGTGTCTTAAGACTAGGTTATTCCCTTTCCCTTATTTCCCAACGGTTACAACATGAAGCTAAAAAAAGTATTGAATAATATATGAAACACAGTAAAAAGAGAAATCGTAAAGATCTTAAAACGTAGTCTTCACGATCAATCTCTTCAAGGTTTTATATTTGATTACCAAATTTATGGGTTTCTTATTTGCGTTGGTTTTACGATCACAATAACGTCAGTAGTAAATAAGTGATAGTATAACAACAGTTTTTTCATGCATAGAAAATTTATGTGTTTTTATATTATAAATGAAAATAGTACCAAACTGTATAAAATAAGATACTTATTTTCTAATATATTTTTAAATTTCGCAATCGATAGGATAGCGCATAACAAATTAGATTATTTAAGAATTTTATTCCCAAAATGTATGCCTTGCAATATAATTTGGCTAAGGATTTTAAAAAGTTACTGCGTAGATAAAATATATATTTTTATTTCGATAAAAAACTGATCTCATATTTATGGTATTTTACAGATTTTGCAAAATTCGCAAAATTTATATTTAAGTCCATTAATACGTAGATAAAAAGTTAAACATCTTATATGACTGACAAAAAAGGCAGCAAAAATAATAAAAAATCGGCAGTCTCCGTCTGTAAAACCAGCTGTTGGGAGTTCTTCGGTGGAAATTTGGTGAACCGAGTATTTTAACATTACTTTACCTCTGTCTATACTGCTATAAGAGAAAAAGAGTGAAAGTGCAAAAATCTAAAGTTAAATGTGAAACGCAAGCGGAAAACACTTGTTAAAGGAACCGAAGCTCAACTGTAAATTAAAAGCAGGTTAATTGCTGAAATAAAGAGATAAAAATTAAAGCATCTTCAATCTTTTACTCTTCAAAGTTAAATATCGAATTGAATTTCCACCGAGTCAAATATAAACTCAACTTGGTATTACAAATAACTCAGGTTGTTGGTTGATAAACTTTATTTTGATAGGGTATCATGTTATGATGCCAATTTAAAATTTATTAACCAAATCAAATCAGTTTCACGCTGTATCCCGCATACAGTAGCGTAGGCAGAGGGAACCTAGTGTTAAGACATTCCGTTCCCTACTTTGTCAAATTCTGGAGGCATTGCGTGTTGAGTGGCCTTAACGCCGTGCTTTGCCTCGACACCAGAGCGAAGAAATGGAAATACAAGCGTAAATAAATATTTCACTTCCCCGTATGGGGATCGAACACACAACCGTCGCGTTACAGTCACACCCTTGTACCGTCACGACGGTATAATATTAGTATGATAATAGGATAAAATAATAGAAATTGCGAGTAAAGTTTAAAAAGTAGGCATTGCGAATAATGAAAGCCTATAAGACCCTCTTTTCGCTCAGTTTGACGCGTTATTTAGCGTGACACATCCAAGCCCGAACCGTGACCGACTGATGGAACTTTAGTTACTGTACCATGAGTATCTATAGTGTGTGTTATATATATATTACTATAGTTGATATAGTTAGATACTTTGGTTTGCGAAATATATTGATACTGATAGCTTAGTGGTTTAAGGTCTTAGATGATTATCAAAAGGCGTAGATTCAAATCTTGCTATGTTCAATATTGTTTGTAACATTTTCTAAAAAAAAAGTATTTTTACTGAGGCAAGTGTGGAATAACATAAAATGAAATAACGTAATAACTGAGTCTGATTGCATACGAGTACGCTATTGAGTTAAGATTGTAGGTTAGATACCAACTAAGCTGCGTTATTTAACGGATCTATGCAGACAAAGCGCTGCGTTGAGTTCCGCAACTTAAAATATAGCGTCTCGAATCTGAGTGGACAGCGAAAAACAGGAGTGCCGGATATGGGATACAGTGTGAAACTGTAACTTATGTGTGTATACGTACAGTATGCTATTGAGAATCTATAATAGTCTTCTACACAAATATTATAAAGCTGAAGAGTTGGTTTAGTTAAAGGCACTTATCTCGGGAACTAATGGATCAAATTCAACTTTTAATTTTGCGTTGTTAATCCTAAGGGCTATATCACGTTGTTTCCATGGATCAACCCACGTACATACTTGACCGAACAAAGCATAAAAGGTAGCTTTATTATAAAAACCATCACAGCCACTATATCCCAATACTGTTTAACGTATTCGCTAACGACTATCGACACACACTTAGTACAGTCCGCCCGTATTTTGTGATCATCCATCACGCGTGTCACCTTTATAATTGCTGTTAATTTTACCAGCGGGAGGTTTTGTAATATATAAATATTTTATTATAGATGATAGTACTAATTGATTGATTTAAAGGGATTTTTCCATAGGTAAGTAAGGCTTATTTTCCATAGGTATAATAAGTACGGATACAGCGTTTTGTGTACCGATAGTTGTGGGTTCGTTTTTCTCGAGGGGGAATAATTTATTCAATTCTGGAAGGGATTAGCAAAGGGAGGGGGCTAGAAAATTTGGAGGAAAATGAAGAAGAATATCTTAAGACAAGGTTCCTTCTGACTTCCCTTTAATATGCGGAATACAGCGTGAAGCTAATAAATACATAATTAATATTAAAAGTTACATATATATTATGTATGTCAACGAATCCCATATAAACGTGTAACATCAAAGGCCAAATAAATTGTAGGGTGAATTGTTCGTATTATATCGCTGTCGGCCTCATTAGTGTTTGTGTAGTCAAGGTACAGCTTCAGGCGGTATCAGGGTGGCATAAGTTACAGGAGGTGGATTAGTTATTACTTATTAGAAATAATTGATTTTTGTATGTAAAAAAATGTATATTCATTATGAGCAGTGATTAGATGTCAGTCTGTCGGTATTCATTTCAGACATTTTTTCTTAGGAACGCGTAAAGGTATGAAGCTGATCGTTGTCTGTTCTTGGAAGATGTATGAGAAAAACAGTCATTGAAGACATTTGTCAACCCTAAAAGTTTTATTGTCTGTTGACGCTAATATCAGAAACAGCCTAACTAATTAAATGCGATTTTCACTAATATAATTTGTCTAACTTTTCAATATCTGGTCACTTAAACACAGTACCTATGTATATCGAACAAGCTTTTACAGAATAATCCAGATAGGCTCAGAGGCAGCGTCCGGCCGATTTAGTAATGGAATTAGACGGATTTAACGTTACTATTTGAGATCGATAGTCAGTTTCCTCCTGTTTTTGTAGTTAAATGTTAGAAATAAATAAATCAGTTTTACGCTGTATCGCGCACATAGCAGGGAAGGCAGAGGCAACCTAGAACGGAGAACGGAATGTCTAACATTCCGTTCTCCACTTTTTGCCGAATTATAGAGAAATTGTGTGTAGTGGCAAAACTCAACACCGCGCTTTGCCTCTATACCAGAGCGAATGGAAGCGCGAACCCACAACCACACTTTGTGTTCCTGCGCCGCAATTGGACTTTAAATGTCTAAAAAATAGTATTCTTATTCATAACCCAAGTAAGTTTTTTTGATTTCATTCTATCTCCAGCATATGACATTCCGACATATTGTGTTCGAAGTTGTGTAAATAAAGATAATTCATTCCCCAGAATGGGAGTCGAACTTACAACCATCGCGTATATATAATAAAATAGTTATTCTGATTATCCAATATACACACTTTAAAATTTTAATTATTATGTCTACTAGAGAAATGTAGGAGAAATATATGTTATGAATATATCGTTATTTACAGTATAATGTCCATACAAATAAAATAATTTATTTTCATATTTTGATAGCTATGTACATTATACATATATCATGAAACGATATATATTTAAGACCACCTCAATAGAAGAGAAGTTCGAGTGCAGTCAAGTGATTTGTCAATGCTGTGCGCGGCATACGTTTGACAGCGACAACTATTAACTTGAGCCTAGATCTAGATATAGTACCTATAGAACCTACGAATTTACTAAAGCTGTAAAGATAAGAAAAGAAAATATGAGTAATGTAGTTTTAAAAGTGTGTTGGAAACGCAATCAATGTTTGTAAAGTCTTTCCGCATATACGTACTGAAATATTTAACTTGTTTTTTTTATAGGTGCAATTATGTCATTGTTGCACCCAATACGTAAAAGAAATTTAAATGGAAAATGGACACATCGTATACCTATAAGCTATAATTATATTCGGAACTCATCGCTGTGTTGAGAAACTTTTTACCAGAGCGAGGAAAATGAAAATAAATCATTTCCGAAATTGAAAATTGAACCTAAGACCGGTACGTTTATAGTCAGACATTGTACCGCTGTGCCACCACGGCCTCATATATAAAGAAGGCACGATACGGATAGGTAGGTGAGATACGAAACAACACAAAAATACACAAATAAATTTCATGACATGGAACCAAATATCTTCATCTACCTCCGTTTTTCCACTTTTAAATATCTTCAAAAAGCCTACAAATATAAATAACATTAAAAGAGTTTTTAGCTTTACCTATTAATTAATATCAGATTAACATCGAAACCAATGACAGTAACATCGATACTGACACAAGTCCCCTTGGCTCATCCATCACGTGCTGGGGCATCTCATTATTGACAAAAATACTCGTTGCTATGAAATATTAACATTAATGTATTATAATTAAGACTTGCGAAGGGTGGATTGTAGTTAATATTATGTATATTAATTTAAGGACGATAGACGTAGTGGAAAAATGTTTGACTGTAAACGATGGTTGTGGGTTCGATCACACTCGGGGGGAATTGTATTTTACTACATTTTGTATTGTATTGTATTTTTTATTTTGTTTTGTATTGTATTGTATTTCACTTTCGTAGTGGGCAAAGCGGAACTAATGTTAAGGCATTTCGTTCCCCATTTTCTGTCTAATGTTTGAGGCATTCCGTCCTTTTTGTGTTGTTATTAGTGCGAAATGAAAGTTATATGTTGAGTGGCGGAACTCAACGTGCCGAAGGAAATCGAACCCTCAACCGTCTCGTATACGCGTTCCCACTGGTACATGATGGCTTTAAAATATTAAATTATATTATTTTCATAGACACTTCAGCTTGTGCTATACGAAAATATAGCATTAATGCTTGAGAGAAGCTATTACTTTATCGGCTGTCGAATAATAAACTACTTCACAACGACTTCATTAGCTCGTAAATCTTAAAATATTTTTCAAACTAAAAATCTTTTTAGAGATTCTGATACCAATTGTGTTCGCCTTATATTTTTATTTTATGGTTGTTTTTTACTTACCATCTTGGGTATTTTGTTTTGAAAAGAAAATTTACTGGCTTATTTATGTAATTGATTTCCATTTCCGCTTTCCGCTCATTTAATGACACTATTAAGATGCATCCTTTTTATTTTAATTTGACATATGAAAAATATTTATTTGTGGGAAGTTAACATCGAAGCAGTTAAAATATAAAATATTTTCTTATGATATTAAAATATTGAAGTTTCTTCAACTGTTATTCGGACCCACAACCTTCCGCATTAACAGACACAAGTTTGCGTTCCTGCAGCACGAATTGCGTAACAATCAACAACTAACACCTCTAACCAGCTTATCATATCAATATCCAAAATAATAAGTAAACCCACCCAAATCCAAGAAACTAGATTAACCACCCGGCTCCAACAACAGAACAATAGATTGACTAAACAAAGAACAATTTCTCTTCATGTCGTACTAAGAATAGTTTCAATTTCCCAAAAAACGGTAACAAAAGGCAATTGAGACTACGCACGTCACGGCGCGCCTACAAACACTGGCCGACATGATTTATGAGATACCCTCCAAATCGACGACAAATTGTGGATAAGTGCGGTTCGAGGGTAGTTATAGCTTTCTGATCGAAATATATGTGTATACTTTGGCGATATAGAATTTTGTAATATGTTATATTTCTGTACTAGCGAAACACCCGCGGTTTCGTTCACTTTCTTTTATATTATAGCGAAATTATACAACATTTTTACATAAATTGTAGCTTATGTGTTGTTCTGATGTATGATATATATTACTGTAAAGTTTCATCTAGAGCTATTCAAAAGAATTTGTGTTGAACAAACTAATACTGTTAATTAGGAAAAATATATTTATAATATTTTTTTAAATTTTCTTATACAAAAATCAAATTTATAGTGCGGGAAAATAAGCACAAGATTTTTGGTCTTCTTAATCAGACATGAAAAATATCTTTTGTTTATTCTTAACATTTTATTAAAGAGTTCTCTTAAATAATATAAAATTATCATTTTCAAATTTAATATACTGATATTACATGAATGAAAAATATACTGATATCTTAAATTTTTTCACAGTTAGCATTCCATTCAAACTTTGCTGTTCAACTCCTCAACTTAATCCAATAATTTTTAATTTTCCTTGATTTAAATATCCACAAAATTTATAGCTTTCATGATATATTAAGCAAAAGTTGAGATAAGTTGACCCTAATTCATCCCAAGGCAAAGATTCCCTGCGAAACGCAGAAAAACATTGGAATTACCTTTGCCAATTTTCCAGAGTTCTCGAAGACACCGTGTAAATCCTTCGTCCTTTATTACGGTATATTCAAAACGAGTTCATTTTAGGGGAACATTTTGATCATATAATTATAAAAGTTTTTAAATGTTTCCCTTTAACAGTCCTCAAAATACTGTATTTAGACAAAATTGTTTGATGTT
>DWGR01003970.1:0-11610 GCA_018247715.1 Heliconius burneyi | reverse complement strand
TTAGAATTCACCCCCTACGTAAGTAAACAAATATAGGCTTGAAAGTTTGTTCGGAAAAATCTTAAATTGGTACCGATTTTTATAAAATTTTAAATTTAGACTCTTAAAAATATTCCATTGAACACGGTTTATAAGAATGCACCCCAAGGTAATAAGCGGACGAAGCTGCTCGCGTCCACTAGTATTATTATAAAATTTCACTTAAATCACTTTAGTACTTTCTGTATGAACGTGGAACAAATGTTCATCCTCATTAAAAATCACATTTATAATATTAGTAGGGTATAGCGTGAAACAGAAATGTATGTTAGTAAAATAGTAAAAAATACCTTGAAAAAAAAATTCATCTGTATGCCTATAGAAAAATCATTCGATTAAGCAATGCAGTCGCAGCTTTGCCGTCAGTCAGTGTAGAACTAAACCAACAGTATTTTAGCTTAAATTTTCATAGGAGCTGCCGAATTGGTGTTCTTGTACACACTATCTACCGTTTTGTTGTTATGTTCGTACGATTTGTAGACGCGACGGAGCTTTAATTACTTCCTTGTGTTTGTATTATTTAAACTAATTTTGCCGTACGAATTTGCTTGATTGTATACATTTACATGAATATTTTCTAATTATTTAATTAATTTTTTATTGTTAATATTTACGATAGAAATCTACTCAGTTTTCTGCATTTATTTCACTTTAGGATAGGAGCCTTGGAACAAATGTATTAATACATCTTAACTTTTTTTTGAAAGAGATATTTAAATTTAAATATTTAAGCTGTTTATTATAGAGTATGTTTGTTTAATATTATACCATTGCCATTTTAATATTTCTGAAGAATAACTTCTCTTATTATCTTATTGAGGTCGTCGTGGCGCAGCGCAGCACAGCTTCGTGCGTTGTAAATCGACTGGTTGTGGGTTTCATCCCCATTCGAAGACGTGAAATATTTATTTACGTTTATATTTCCATTTCTTCGCTTTGGTGTCGAGGCAAAGCGCCGCGTTAAGTTCTGCCATTCAACACACAATGCCTCCAGAACTCGGCAGAAAATAGAGTACGGAGTGTCTTAACACTGGGTTCCCTCTACCCTGCTATGTGCGGGATACAGCGTGAAGCTAAAAAAAACTTCTCTTATACCAGGCCCTAGGTCAGTCCCGGCACAAGGGCAGGTGACTGTGACCATGACAAGTTGTAGGTTCGATTCCCACAGATGCGCGAAGCTGTAAAAAGAACTTGCGGCGTTGGGTTCAGCCACTAATTTAGCACTAGATGCTATCCGATGCAGGTAGGCGGATTATGAGACGTTTTAGATGCAATAAAACGTTCAACTGCATAACAACTATAGAAACGTACCAATATACGAGTATATTGAATGAGTATAGACTAGTATGTCTGTCCTTCGTAGCTCCATAGATACTTCTGATACGACAACTACAAACAGTTTTCTATTATGAACAGATGCGACACTGCGACTGCGACGGCGACTAATACCCGCGATTAGCTTTCAGTTACAGTATTTCATTTATTTACTTTATGTCTTTTTGAGAAAATGAACTTTAAATCTTTGCGTTAAAGGTGAAGTTAGTATAAAGTGTAAATGAGACATTGTAAGTCGTGCTTTATCGGTATACTTATGCAATCTTATATATCATGTATCTAGTCTTTACCATCATGGCACAGTACATCAACGTCTGAAATGTGACGGTTGTATATTCAATTCCTTCTTGGGGACTGAATTATTTTTATTTTCCCGCTCTGGCCAGAGGGAAAACTCGGTCACAATGTCTCGTATCCAAGCGGATTGTATTGAACGGAGTGTCTTGACTCTAGATTCTTTTTACCTACCGTGCTACGGAAAAATATAAAGCTTATTTACAGTTTGCAGAACGCTGCGATAAAGACTTTTCATGTGTATTTGCAAAAAAAACATTTAACGTCAAAGCTTATAATCATAATCACTCAATAAATAAATATTAGAAATCCTAGTTTCCAACTTTCTATATTTGAAGAGGAAACATTATTCTCATTCCAAAAATGCGGCATTGAGTTCCACCACTCAACACGCAGAATGCCTCCAGAATTTGGCGGAAAGTTGGGAACGGAGTGTCTTAACACTATCTTGCTGCTGGATACAGCTATATGTGTGTAAAGTTTACTTTCCGTCAAATGTTGAGTGACGATATCTTATTCCCCGAGTTGGAGCCGAATCCGCAACCGTCATGTTGAAATTGCGATCGCTAAGCCACGCGGGCTTCAAGAGAAATCTTACAAGTCATAATATGTAACATACCGTCATCAAAAATGCACTACGCTCGACAACTCAGAGGTTACGACGGCCATCTTGGGGGCAATATCAGACACTACTTTTATACTATGTTATCTTTCAACTTAAACTTAACCCATTTTAAAGTTAAGATTACTAGAAATTATGTACCATTAAAAACAAAAAAAATATGGTATAACTAGTCTAAAATAAGAAAATATTTTTCTTTTTTTTTAGTATATGATGTATTCCTAAGATTTACCTACAATGCAATTTTTATATGGAGTCATATTGTTTTATTAAACTTTTAAAATCTTCAACTTTCATCTATATAATAATCATCCCATTTAAAAGTAAATAGGATATCAGGATTTTTAATTTGTACTTTAGTGATTTTTTAGCTGTTAACACGTACCACCTGAATAAGTTAAAATAAAAAAATAAGAAATAGTAGAGAAATTTATTATTATAGATCCGTCTAGAAATAAAAAAGGAACCGGAAGACTAAATATTTAATTTGCGGGAGGCATAAGGACGCAATGCAATGCCGCATCAAATATATAAGCGCCTCGATACGTGATACGTGCGATGTCTCTCAAGTTTCTTCTCTAACACGCTTTTATTAGGTCTAGTATGTAAAATCTAAGAATATGAATTTCAACCACTTGTTATGCCACTGTGTCTTGAAACTTGACAGTTATACGTAGTTTAAGTGACAATTCAATATAATGATATCAACGAGCTGATGTGACGATGAACCAGGAATTGAATGTTGGAATTCTTCAGAGGTTACTAGCAAACCATGGCCATCGAATTTAGGCTCATACAATTTATAGGACTGACTTGTTTTATAACACTTGTGTAGGTAATGGGTATAGAAAATCGTGTTATTTAGGTTTTCTTTTTAATTTATATTATTTATAAATATTTCTGTAACATAAGGAGAAAAGAAAAATCCATTTTCAATGATAATTAGAAATAAACAGGTTTTAAAAAACATACTTATTATACTTTTGCTCTATTTTGCTCTAGTGGCTTATGACTGTAAGTATAACAGCTGCGCCAATGCGGATTGAGGTACTCACTTGAGAAATATAGTATGTATGTACGCGACAAATAAATCTGCTCTATTTGAGAATGTTTATATAAGTGTAATTGTTGTAAATGAAATGATTTCTTATAGTTTCTTTTAGCGTCGCGACTGATCTGCCTACCCTGGTAACTACCAGGTACCCTACCCAGTAGGGTAGGCTGAGAGAACTTGATAACCTAATGTTAAGATATTCCGTTCCCATTAAGGTTTCTAGTAATTAAATTCCGCCGAATTATGGAGGCATTGCGTGTTAAGTTGCCTCTTTACTAGAAAATATTAAATATTTTATTTCCTCGAGTAGTAATCGAACCCACAACCTACCGCTATTTCTAAGATACAAATTACAATTCTGTGTAAACTTTTTATATATCAAATATATTTTTTTTTCAAATAATTTTCTACTAATATCGGTATAACACAATACCATAGGTATACTAATATATTTCTCAAGAAATTAGGCACACAAGTAGCTAAGCTATTGCAATTTATTATAAGAAAGAAAATGAAAGATACGAAGGCCGTTTCATGGCTTAACCGGATATGCCGTATATCGCGATCGGCACTTAAACCTAAGGAGGATAATTGTATTCAATTCTCTTATAAATTGACTCCAACATCGCGATCTTTGACGCTGTTTCCACAGTACAATATATATGACATTTACTAAAAATAATTGATATGAATATAAGAAACATAGTTATATATAATAAAATATATACACAAGGAAAACATATTTATTATTAAAAAATCAGCTTCACGCTCTATTCCGCATACAGCAGGGTAGGCAGAGGGAACCTAGTGTTAAGACACTCCGTTCCCCGCTTCTTGTCGTATTATTATAATTATTATTCATTTATATGTTTACATATTATAATTATATAAAAAAATATAACAGTACCTACTCAGTTTAATACTCAGGATTGTTAATTAAATTAATAAAGAAATCACTTTCAACTCTGAAATCTTGAGAACGATCATAGCTACTCGTAGATATTCGTATATCATCCTCACAGATGATCATCTATGAATGAAATCAACATCTCAAAAAGATCTTGAAGTTGAGTACATAATAGTGTGGAGTGTCCTAACACTACGTTGCCTCTGCCTGCTAACTGCTACTCATAATAAATCTAAATTTATACAATGAAAACTTGCCGTGTCTAAGGCTTCATTTAAAAGTTGCATATTTAGGCGGGTCTTGAGTGAGGTTTAAGCTTTTAAAAAGAATCATCGCGGTATAAACGTACAGCCAGAGGTGAAATGTATTTTTTATTACTTATAGATATATGAAGCAATAAGTAGTTGTTATTTAATTTATAATATTAAAAGTAACCTGGTTACGATAATATAAAATTTTTTTGATACATATACATTTGATGTTCAGATTCACGTTTTTTCCTCCGTATCAGGATAGACGGAAAATATTTAGTGTCAAAACAATCGATCGATCATGAAATAAATATATTATTTATAATATAAAATATATATTTTTAAGATGTAAATTAAGAGAAAGCCAGCACCGTCTGTACATCCGCATAGCGCAGACTCACATTAAATCCGCGCCAGGAAATTGCTTCTGCCGATTTGTTTTTACTCCGACTCCTGCATAATGACATTAGCCTTTAAAGTGATCTGGTCTGCCTTACTATTATAAAATAGAAATCCTTTTTAAATTATATTCAAATCTATTTTATTCTAAATATCTGCAATATACTCTGTTAACCAGACAGCCGAGTTTAGTGATTTTTTTATGAAAACGTCTTAATGTAAAAATCTTTTTTATTTATTTAGACCAACAGCATAACATATATAACATTCATAAAAAATATTAAGCATCTAAGTAAAAACTAATATGTATGCAACTTACAGGCGTCTACAACATGCACCAGATCTATGTGTAAGAAATACTCGTACATATGTATAATATAAAACTAATAATAATACCATACAATAGAGAAAAATAGCTCTTTATTAAGAAAAAATATTATATATTTTTTAATCCTTATTTGAAATATAGATTGTAAATCATATTTTTCTGCATTTATGAATGAAATCTTACCATACATCACAATCGGATTCATCCCCAAACAACCCTTATTAAGTCATCGGGGCGTGTAATTAAAAAATAGAGAGTGTGAAGCGATTAGCTTACGATAGGGACGATACACTAGTGACGTTTAAATTTAACTCGTATTGTGTTCATATTTTGCAATATTTCAACGAATATTTACATATCGATGACATAAATTGTAATTTTATTGTTATAATTTATAATAATAATGCTTAGTAACGAATTCTTTTTTGTGTGCAAAAGGGATTAAGCTATGTTGTATTCAAATTATAAAAAAAAATATTTTTAAACATAATGACTTTATATATATATATATATATATATATATATATATATATATATATATATATATATATGTCTATGCCTGCCTTTAAAATAATATATGAATTTATGTTATATATAGATTTTATACTTAATACATATTAGAACCTACCATTTTCAACTTGGTGATAAAAATTTATTATTGTAATTTTCCGTTCTGTTTTTTAATCAAATCTTTTAGTTCATTTATTTAATTATTCTAAGCTTTTCTACATAGCGGGGATCCTCTTGTCAAGACACTCCATTATATTTTTTATCCAGCCAGCCAGGTTTATCTATTTAAAATATTTATTATAAATAATGTTCACCAAGATGTTCTGTCAAAGTTACCTATGTTATTTTTTCTTTTATCTTGAATTACTATCAGTTGGCTGACTGCCATAAACAAGTAAATTAAACTTTTTTATATTTTTTTATAAGCAACAGATAGTAGGTACTTACTTGAATCTGTAACCTTCATATATTTTTGTGGAATAATATTTTTAAGGTACATTACTACCAACGTACAAGGAACTTAAAGAATCAAAAAAATATGTTTTAAAAATAATTTTAAATCTGTTCTACAATATCTTTTATATGACAAAAATTGACTAATTCATGATAATAATTAAAAGCAAAACATGTTTTTTTTCTCACATAGAATATTAGTAAAAAAGACGTACAAAATTTAAAAGCTGTATATTTTGAATAATATACATAAAACGTTAAAATCTCTTGCTTAATTTACTCTACTCACCTTGCAAGTTGTAGAAAAAAAAGTAACTTTAAACATTAGTGCATTTATCAAAGGACACGTGTCTGATTAGTAATATAATTTTAACTATTATCAAATGTGATCATAAAAAATGAATTCGTTTCACATTTCCACCCCCGGCGTCCCGTTCTACGGTATTAGCTGCTTACTCGGTCGTGAGATTAGAAATTATGCGCGCACACCGCTCTCGCTGTCGCACCATTGTTGCTGTGAAAGCATTTTAAACGATTACGTATATAGAAAAATAATTTGTAAGAATTAATTATTGTTCATATTAAATGTTTTAGATTTACATTTAGGTTTTAAAACAAAAGACAGAACATTTTTTTGTAAAAACAGTTTTTTTTCAAATATTATTAATAACCGATACAAAAAGAGGGGTGTTATAATTTTTACGTGTCTATCTGTGGCACAGTATCTCCTGAATTAATAAACCAATTTGAATTTTGCTAGTTTAAAATACAATATACCTAATATGAAAATTATATTAAAACAATTTCCTTCGGATTTCAGTTAACTTTTACCGAAGTCATATAAATATATTTTAGGAACTTAAATTTATAAACAAATAGATAAAGAACTTGTATAGAATTGAATGCATATCCAATAACTACTAATTAAAGACGTTGAGTAGAGATAGAAAAGAACCAAGGTAGAGTAAGACGAGAACCAAAACAGAAAATACGTTTTTATACGGACAACAAATAGCTTTTTAATCGTTCAAATGTAGTTTAATAAGACCCCAATAGTATAAAAATAATACAATGACACAGTTTAATATGAATAAAAAAACGGAAACCTCCAGCAAAAGTTCGCAAGAAACTTCCTATACACGCATAAAACTCGATCAAAACTCCCGACAAGGGTGTCCAACCGTAAAATGGGCTCTTTCGTATATCGATTTAGGGTCGCCCTGAAAGGAATTAATATACTGCCATTGAGATTCCGCGCGCATGTTTTGGAATATTTTTGAAGAAATACTTACAACAAGTTGTGGCTGAGCTTTTCTTGTTAAAATGACTTATTCTAAAAGTTGACAGGTGACATGATTTATTTTACAAAAAATAAATAAATCAACAGTATTTATTTTAAATAAATCGGCTTCACGCTGTATCCCGCACACACTAGGGTAGGCAGAGGGAACCTAGTATTAAGACACTCCGTTCCCAATTTCCGCTGAATTTTTTGAGGCATTGCGTGTTGAGTGGCGGTAGTTAACGCCTGACTTTTGCATTGGTGCCGCGAAGAAGTGAATGTACATATTAACACATAATAATTTATTCCATCTAGAGGGGATCGAACCCACAACCGTCGCGTTACAGTCACACCCTTGTGCCCCTGCACCACGAAGGCCTCTCATACGGCATTTGGTCATCAAGATTCTTATTTAACTTGTCTTGTTAGTTGTTGTGTGTGAAATAGCGCAAGCTCAATTTGACCCACTTCCTAGTGTCCTATTGTGCTGAAGTTTGTTAATCCAAAATGAGCACCATTACAAAATAGCGGATTACATATTTTAACTAAGAACTGAAAGGGCTTAACTGATCGCTCGCTTGCTTGGTTTTAATAATTGGTTTGGTGCTATTATCGGCTAAAATGTTGACTTCAATTCTGTCATATTATTACTTAGATTATGTACACTGCACATCGAATAAGATACCTATACACTTACTGCATATTTGTATTATAAAAAAAATTGAAAGTTTAGTATACATACTTGAAAATAAAATAAATAAAAACGAATAGGTTTGCGAAAAATCTTTTTTATAATTAAAATTTTATTTAATTATTTCCTATAACCTAATGAACTTTAGTTTAACAAAGTCAATTATCTCCAAAACACTGAAGTGACAAGATCTGTTCCACGAGTTCCATTTCCGAGAGTCTTATTGGAAATCCTATTTATACTGAAGATCAGGAAACACTTTACTGAAGATATCTCAGCAATAACTTGCAAACATTCATTGTTTTACTTCAAACTAATCTATTTGGAGGAGTTAGTTATCGATCTGAAAAAGATAGCCATCTATAGTAATAGTACAGGTATACTCGTATACTTCATGTATACTCATAAACTCGTTTAAATACTTGTACTTTTATTATACTTAAGAAATAACATGGTTCACCAAAAAGTCTTATTTACAAAGACATTATTTAATTTAAAAACATTATTTAATGTACATACATATGAGCAAATCGGTGGATTGGTTCGATCTTTGATCCCACTCGTTATGGTGGCGAGTCAAAGCGCAGCATTGAGTTTCGCGAAGTGTCTAGTAGGAGCCTAAGCTCCTTCTTCCTACTCAGATACAGCGTGTAGCTGAATAAAACCTATCTTTTGCCTACAAACTGAAAACCTAATGTCCACAATACAAAACTCGGTAGGTATACAGGCAATAGGCATGAGATCGTACTTGGCAGTGGTCGCTCAATGCAGCGGCTTTGTGATGCAGATAACCTTAATCCCTGTCTGTCGGCGACGTGTCAACACCAGCCACGGGCTTACGGAGGCTGTTGTGGATATGACTTTCTAGTGGGATGTTATTATTATATTCTTATGTGTATTATTACAAAAGTTTTATTAGGAAATTAATCTAATGGGGCCGTTGTGCCTCAGTGATTGAATGTAAACGGGACGGTTGTGTATTCGATTTGTACTCAGGGGAATGTTTTTTTTTAATGTTCTCGTTCTGGTAACAATACAAAACGCGACGTTGAATACCGCCAACGGAAAGGAAAGATACATGTTGTGCTAATTAATTACTCCTTACTATTATTTACAATAATATTCTATAATTAACTAATCTAACTTTATTACAAAATTGTATTTTATTTATCAGCCAAATAAATTTTGTTACCGCTTAGGTACTTTTATAAATAACTAGTGATTTAGTTTAAAAGAAAGGTGCAGCTTTTACAGCAGTTAATACAAAAAAAGAATATAAGAAATATGAACATTTCCATTACTTTAAGTAAATGAACTTTAATTATCAATTTACTTACAAAATCTAAAGTCGTATCCCTATTTTACCAACAATGATGGAACAAGCAACAGCGCGAAAGGATTATGAAGGGCTGAGATAGCAATTTGCGGCGTACTTAATTACAAGATAAATTAGTATGTAAATTAATAGACGTGCGAGCTGCTGAGAGTAAATAATGCCTGAGCTGTGATATTAGTGTTGGGATTGATATTAATTAATAGGTCAAAGCATAGATTTTGCGGGTATTTTGATATTGTGTGAAAACTTTAAGCTATAATTTATTATAAATTGGAACGTAAGTGGCAAATTTGTTAATTTTTGATTCAAATTTTAACAAATGTTTATATTTATTAAAAAATAGTAACTCACTAGCGGCTTCGCCCGCTTGAGCTACGCTATACCAATAACATAACTGTTCTAATAATTATTTGTTTACTTATCTGAATTGATGTCGTGTTCTAATAATATTATCATTTTAAAGTCAATAAAACATATTATTGAAAACTAAAGTATCTATCAACCAATTAAATTTTATCGAAATTATAAACAATAACGCTGTACCTTTTTATTTATGAACGGATTTAAATGAAACAAACACTAAATATTGAGAACATTTTGTCGAAATAGTGAAAACTGCATGTAAAACGGTGAGTCGTTTCTGAGATTACTGTGGACAAGCGCACTAACAACCAGTTATCTGTTTGTGTCCGTCTTTGATGCAATTTTTACTGTTGCATTCTGAAAACCACAAACAGAAACAAAAATAAAAATATTTTTTGTATTCTATTACGTTGATAAAACTCCCCAATAACAGATTTACTCATACAGCTCTAGCACAGACAACGTATTACAGGTACAATAGTAGTATTATACAGGGTGGAATTGAACGCACCACTTTAAATGAAACCACAGTTTTAACTACTCTATAAAAGCCTAATATAATTCAGAAAAAAAAATAATTCCCAAAAATGAAAAAGTTATTTTTTCAAACAATATAAATAATAAAATAATCGTTTTAAAAAAAAACACCATTTGTAAAGTGTAATATTATCACTCACACACTTACCTGTCAAATAGTAGTATGTGTATGTGTGCGTGACACGAAATACAGGTATGGAAAAAAATCGTGAAATGAAAAAACAATCCTACGTCCAAACTGTTGAGGCATCTTGATAAATTTTTTTAGCTCCGGGTTTGAAATATTTTACCCTATATGCAGTTTCAGTAAAAGAAGCGCTGCCTCTTCCACCCTGTATATAGGTACAATAGTATTATTATGTATACACCATGGTTTGTTGTCTAACCTTTTGCACTTTTACTTTTTTTTGTTTATAATTATATATAAATGACAATTATATAAAAATTACATGTCACGTTGTTTGTCCTCGATGGACTCCTAAACTACTGAATTGATTTTAATCAAACTTGCGCACCTTGTACAGTTTGATCCAACTTAAAAGACAGGATAGCTTATATCTCAATTTGTAATTGAAATATTATTATATTATTACAAATTAAAGTCATGGCGCAGCGGCACAAGGGTGTGACTTCGTGCCCTGCAAAATCGACTGGTTGTGGATTAGATCCCCACTCGAATAAGTGATATATTTATTTACGGTCATATTTCCATTTTCTTCGCTCTGGTGTTGAGGCAAAGCGCGGCGTTGTATTCTGCCACTCAACACGCAATGTCTCCAGAACTCGGCAGAAAGTGGGAAACTGTGTCTTAACAATAGGTTCCCTCTGTCTACGCTGCTATGTGCGTGAAATTAAAAATAATTCAAATTAAAAAATAAAGTATTTTCACTAATTATTATAATATTTCCCATTTACTGTGCCATAACGTACAATATTATGTTTAACATAATTAATTAAATAATACTTTAGTGGCTTAATCAAAGTTATTACTCTTTTGTTAGGATTCTCAAGTACCAAAGTTTACTTAAGAAATAACTCACAAATTCAAACAAACCAAAACGCAAACTCAACAAAATAATAGAGGAAGAAGCGATCTCAATTACAAAAATTATATTTGCACAAAGAACAATGTGTTTGCTGATATAATATTAATAACGATTTGATTCCGCAATCGGCGGCCATGTTTGTTTAGCTGTCAAACAATATAGA